>JAREIK010007945.1:52500-268322 GCA_029783825.1 Sapria himalayana | reverse complement strand
TTATCATGCAAAATAATTTATATTGCAAGCTCGAGATCTTATTTTGGTTATGATCCCTTCTAAATCCTTATCAAGAAGTGATAAAAGAAGTCTTGCATTTTTTATTTATTTGAAATATATGTATTAATTTTATTAAGCAGATTAATTTAGTTGTAATCTAATTAATTTGATTTGATAAATTAATCAAATTAATTTTTATGCATTAAATTTATTATAAATATGTATATTTATATTTTAAATAAATTAATTTTATTTTTATTTATTAAAAGTATATTAATGATTCGAATTAATATATATTAATGTTTAGTTTTGGTTTTGAGTAATATAAAAACAAAGACTTTGGTTCTATGATGCTTATCCCCACTATAGCATTGTTGTCTTTTATAGAGAATTGCTCGAGCAGGGGGTGATACAGGAGCACTTTAACTTAAGTTTAGTTTAAGAATCTTGATAACTCATTCATATTCAACAAACCTCAATGTCGTTTACCTCAACAAAATTGGATGAAAAAAATCATTTATCTCCAAATTTGATATTCATCTTCATACCTGAATGTTTGCTAAAACTAGATGTATAAATTTATCATGTTGAGTTACATCTTTTGTGGCACACGTGCCAGACACCCTTTTTGGGCATAACCCAGTGCCCATGCCTATTCCATACATGATTCTGGATGTGTTTGATCATGCCATCCTACATACTACCAACTCATTTAGACACCTTTAGCTAAAACTACAAAACATAATTTCAAAATATTTAAATAGCCTATCTAATTGTTCATAATTATCATACTCTATTTTTTGTGGTTAGTTGATAAAATTATATATGTATTTTATAATAGTTTATGCTTCTTCTACCTTCACCCTAGTATATCTATATTTATATAGTGTCTATATACATACATATGGTCATATAATATTTCCATATGACATAGATATAGATGAAATGTGTATCTATATAGTGTGTGTGTGTGTGTGTGTGTGTGTGTGTATCTGTGAAAACATATATACATATGTATATTCTATATATATCTCTTTCCAAAAATTAATACATGATGATTCAAAAATTACAAATAGAATAAAACTATTACAATTTTAAATGTTCGAAAGAGTCACTTTTAAAATTTTAGAAAATATTTTAGTCATAAACTTTTGAACACAATATAGATTGATAAATATAAAAATTTGAAAATTTAAAAAGTTTTGAAAATCATATTTAATAAAATTATAAAAATAACAATAAAAATGATATAAAAACTTATTGAAAGTATAACATGTAAAACTTATATTATACACAATTTGAATTATTATAACAAATTTACATTATTTAATAAATATGAAATTTATATTTGACAACATTCTAATAATTCAAAAGTTGGTAAATTGTGGAAAATTCTACAATTTATTGCTGTAATATTATAAACTTTTTAAAGTTTCGTAATTTATCAAGTTCTATTAGTTATTATAAATAAATTAATTTTATGAAATTTTTGTTTTGTAATTTTTATAATTTATAGGAACATAAAAACTATAATTTTTTGGAAATATATTTAATCATTTTATATATTATTTACTATTAATAATATGTGATATATATTTAGAGGTGTCAAATAGGTCATGTCGTAATAGACACTGCATGACATTCATATGACTAGGCTCGACAAAGCCTATTTAGCCCAAAGACAAGCAGATCCGTGTAGAGTTGTGCCAAGTTGTTCCTGTTATGGGCAGAGTAGTAACCAGTTTGAATTGAATGTACATAATTAAAATATTTATAAATTTTAATTTTATATTTATTCAAAAATCAAAATATTATATTTACATATCAACATAATATAATTAAAAAATGCATGTAGAATGTGCATCACATATTAATATTGTATTACAAAAATAAAATAAATTAATAATGAAAAAAATTTGTTTGACATTTGAATTAACTAAAAAATAAAAAAAATTAATAAAAAATACAATTTATAAGCAAAATATCATATAAGATAAAATGAAACAAACCAACATAAATCCAAATAAACAAAATATCGTATCATATGAAAATGTAATATTTCAAAATTACATAAGTCATTAATTTGTGTCTGTAATATGATAGTGTATATGCAAAATATCGGTAGTGGTAGCCACAATATCCTCAATCTCAATGTCTAATTAGTCATCTACTAATACCTTTTTCAATTTATTCTGAATGTTCAACCTTGAATCTTTTTAGTCCTTCAAGCATATAAGTATATTTATGATATTTGGTCACAGTCTCGATCTTCTATCGAAAATAATATTGGTTGTTATGAAAAAAGTAAACTCTGATAATATGCTAGATACTAAAAAAGTCTGTCGTTCATGCGTAATATTGGATTGCACAAGATAAGTAGATTCATATAATTTTTACCAACTCAAAAAATCCAAATTCTTATTATCATTATATGATAAGATGAAAAAAATAATTTGTATCAAAGTACCAAGATAACTTGATCCTATTAGATGGATTACAATTTCATTTGATACTAGCTAACTGGATAGAAAAGTTATTATATCTAAATATGATACTCGTGTCCATACTCGGAGCCTTAGTAAAATTATAATACTTGGTGTCATAAAATATAAATATGTTAGTTAATTTTGCAAGAATAAAACCTTTAAGTTTGTCTGCTTGGTTCATGAAAGTAGATTTACATCTTAATATATTTATACCTCTTGTACCTTAACCCTATGATCCATATAGACAGCCAAGCAACACAAAGTTGACATAAATGACAAGTATTTTAAATATTTGGTTTCTATCTCAATAGTCAATGAACTAAATGAAGGGCATCCTCTATACATGCTAAACATACTAAAAATGTCATATGCAATTGAGTATAATGCAAGTGGAGAAAGTATACATAGATGAACACATGTTCATCATGTTATAAATAATCTTTAGAAATTTCCTTAAAAAAATTATTGTATCATAGTTTTAATTATCAATTGAATAGATAGTCTAGCGAATACTTTCTCAAGTGCATCTTCTCAAGGAATTTTAGGAAAAAGCTATGGATATCACTATTGATTTAATCTATTTGTGACCAGCCACAACGTTGGATGGAGATGTTCCTACCAAAATTTAGATTAAAATAGATATATCACATGATTCATTGGGAAGTATTTAGCTTCAAAGCTTTCTTTTACATCTCAAAAAGATGAAATATTGAAACTACAAGATACTACATATTCATGGATTTTTTTTTTTGGCTATGAACACGATAAATCAAAGCATAGATTGTGAGACTAGATAGCTAGTAAACTTGTTTGATGTGGAAATATAATTTTTTGGAGGATCAATTAGTTAACAGTCATACAAGTATGGAGTAGAGTACCTTTAAATATTCTTATTCTAAAGAATAAATAGATCGTGGGGTTGGAATTGAGCAAAAGCCTAATAATTTTTGAGAGACATGTAGTGAACACTCAGCATACTAATGTTTTGAGTTATTTTCAGATATTTTTATGATGTGTTTTTATGGAAAATAGGCTTATAATGAAATAATTTTACTAAATAGTTATTTTAATGGAAATAGATGAAAATTAGTGAATCATATATAATTTAAGTAAAATCAGAGAACTCGTAGAAAGTAGAATAAGAGGGCATAAAAGTAATATAAAGTAGTGATATTTCCACTGGCACAACTTAATTATACTATGATATATGACTATGATACAACCACATAGTTTTCATAATCTTTGAATGTGCAATATGTTCTTCATGACTATGATATATTTTTTTTGAGTCATGGTTCATTATGACTAAAATAAAATGTTGGCTGCAAATTTTTTTCACAATGCATTTATCATGCCACATTAATACAAGAAGTCGTAGCAAATTCCAACACCATGACATTTGACATATTCATTATAGAGCCAAAATCCAATAACGTTAACTATTTTGTAGTCATGATAAACATTTTTTATTGTCATATTTTAACTCAAATAGAAACATTTTTAGTCATGATATTATTGTCACTTCTACTCTGTGTTTCATAGAAAAAATATCTTTACCATGACATTCTATTGTCATCACTTTATGATCAGAGAGACTGTTCATTAGTTATGACATTCTTGTCATCATGACTTTTAGTTCTAGAAAGAAATTACATCATTTATGACATTCTTAGCATCATTTATTTCAGTTCTAGAGGTGAATGTTGTGACTTTGGAATTTTTATATGTAAACTAGGAATCAATTACCTCTAGGAAGCAATTACTTTCGTTTTAGCATTCCTCACAGCCATGAAATTTGCACTCCAAAAAATATTTGAAGAAATGACAAATTCAACCTAATCTGATGTCTTCTAGATTAAAAAGCAGCACAATAGGTTGATGAGATCTGATGTATATAAGGGGGGCTTATAGGTTTTTCCAGAGAGGAAGAGGGGGATTCAAATTTCAAACCAAAGAGTGATATTTATTATGTAAACTACATTATATTTTTTTATATTTTTTGTGCTATTCGGTGATAAGTAACTATGGAAATATGTCATAATTAGATCAAACGCATGACTTTGAAGTTTTGATAGATTTTGGTAAATAATCATGAAAAAAGTATATTTTTGAGGTATTTGATGACTTTTTTAAATGGGCTTATTAAGCAATTTGAGCATTAATTCTTGGATGAAACTATATTTATTTATGGTAATCTTGGCATGTATGATTTTTTTTTTCATTAACACAACCTATCAACTATGCAATATATTTTTTCCCTATGATATTATCATGAAGTCACGATATTTATCTCTTACTAATTAAATGGCTATGATATTATACTATTAAAAATTTTGGTAATACCGACCAAATTACCGACCTATTTTTTAGGTCGGTAATAACTGACCAAATCACGACCATTTAGAGATCAAAAAGGGATTTCGGAAAAAAAAATATTTCCAACCAAATTTCTGACCAAATACCAACCAAATTTACCGGCCAAATATTTTTGATCCGAAATTGGTATGTAAATTAGGAGGGAATTAGTGAATAAATATTACCAATCATTTAACGACCAAAAATATATTACCATGAAAAATGCTTTATAAAGTGGGTTTCTAAATATTTATAACATCGTAAATACCTACCATTTACCAGCCAAAATTTTGGTCGGTTATTCCTAGGTTAAATGTTTTGAAAAAAAATTACAAAGTTATTAACACTTAGCAAAATTTCCCTCTTTCAAATTTCGAACAAGAGGTGAAACGCGACTACACGGGAGCAACCTAGGAATTTAATCTCTTCTGTAACCAGGTAATTTTTTCATTGTTCTTCTCCTTCGAAATACTATATATATATATCTCTGTCTCTCTGAATTTTATTATCACTATCTAATTTTCGTTTTTACAGAATAATCGAGTATTAGCATTTTTAAATTCTCCCCTAGTTTTCTTTCTTTTTTCTTCTATTTTTATTTCATCTATATGATTTTGACTTTACACTATTAATGAAATTATAAATTTTCGGTGTAACCTTGTTCTTCTACTATTTAAATTTTTTAGGTTTTATTGATTTCAAATACTAAACATTTGCGTTTTGTTCTCTCCTTATGTAGCTTAAGAAAATATATAATGCTTGATGTTTTCTGCTTCTGTAACTTAAGAAAAATTAAACTTAATGTTAATGGGTTATATTTTTGTTGTTTCCGAATAAATTATAAACATGTAATGGTATATATAAAGTTTTATATATTTATATAATCATATGACATAATATAAATGTATTACATTATATATAATTACTGATACGTTTATATTAACATATAATGTTATATATAAATATTTATACATATGTATTAATATTTATAAATATCTATACAACATTTACATAAAATTATCTATTTATATAATTTTTTATATAACAATTATATAACATTAAATGTTTATACAATTTTGTAAATATTTATATTACATATTAATTTTTATATAAATATAGAATATTTATAATGTTTATATAAATGTGATATATACTATATTATTTATAAAAGTGTTACAAATATATAATATATTTAAGTAATATTTATAAAAATATTTTAATCACAAATATTATATCTAAACACTTGTTTACTTATATATAAAAGTATTTATAACAATATTTATAATTAAGTAAACTATTTTTATAACTATATTTATAACTATACATAACTAATTTTTAACTATATAATAATGTATAACTATATCTATAATTCTATATAACTATATTTCTAAAAAAATATACTATATGTATAAATATATATAACTATATATAATTGTATTTTACTAAATGTATAACTATATAAATGTTATATATAATTATACTTTAACTACATACATATTTATAATAATGTGTATAATTATATATAAATATTTGTATAACTATGTAACACTCTATATAATTAAATATAATTATATTTGTAACTATATATACATATAGTTATTCATATAATTAAATCAAAATATTTATTTATAACGTTGTATATATTTATGTATAACTACTTATAACTACTTGTATGAATATATATATATATATATATATATATATATATATATATATATATATATATATACTATATGTTTAATTATATATAACTATTTATAACTATATATATATTATATGTAATAATAATATATAACTATAAATAAGTGTATCTTACTATATGTATAACTATAAAAGTTTTATATATAATTATATTTAAATATTAATTTACAGCTTATATATATATATTTGTATATTAGTATATAAAAAGTATTTTACTATATCTATACCTATAGATAAATATATGCACACATATATAAAAATATATGAAAAAATATATATACCTACATGTATAAATATAAGTATAACTATATGTGTAACTATATGTATAACCAAATAAACTATATTTATAATTACTATATAACAACATATAACATCATGTCTAACTAAATGCGTATAACTATTTATATATATTTGTATAACTATATAAAACTCTATATAATTAAATATAACTATATTTGTAACTATGTATACATATATGTATACATAAATGTAAATCTATATATTTGTTTATAATTTTGTATTTTTATGTATAACTACTTATAACTACATGTATTACTTTATTTATATATAACTAATTGTTTAATTATATATAACTATTTATAACTATATATATTATATGTATAAATATATACCGATAAATAATTGTATCTTACTATATGTATAACTATAAAAGCTTTATACATAACTATATTTAAATATATAATTTAAAACTTATATTTATATATATTTGTATATATTAGTATATAAAAAAGTATTTTACTATATCTATACCTATACATTATATGTATAAATATATAAACCTATATGTATAAATATAAGTTTAACTATATGTTAACTATTGTATAACCACATGTAACTATATTTATAATTACATGTATAACAACATACAACATTATGTTAAACTATATTTGTATAACTATATAAATATTTGTATAACTAAATAAAAGTATATATAATTAAATATAACTATATCTATAACTATTTATACATATATGTAAATCTATATATTTGTTTATAACTTTGTATAGATTTATGTATAATTAATTATAATTACTTGTATGAATATATATATATATATATATATATATATATATATTTATATACTATATATTTAACTCTGTATAATTATTTATAACTATATATACTATATGTATAATAACATATAACTTTACATATATGCCACAGTATAATGGGGCATTCCGACACAACACGGCCATTTTTACGCCTCTATGTTTGACATTACTCATAAATAATAGTTTAAGTGGTTGATGAATCACAGTAGTTGCTTATACATATTCCTTTGCCTACTTGCTATTTATTTGTGTTTTGAATTATTTTCATCTTGCTGATATTTTTCCTTAGTGTTTGGTGTAATGGGGTGTGGTTGATTCTGAAACATCCTCCACCTTTTAATGATACCAACCCATACAATGTGTTAAGGCCTAGAGAAAGCCCAGTGGCTCCATACAAGACATGTATGTGGTCTAGTAGTCTTTTATGATGCAATTAGAAGTTTTACAAGAAAATTTCATAGTCTTCAAAGCTGCTTCTAATTATGTGTTCAGGTGCAACAGATGGAAAAATGAATTGTAATTGATTGAAAAACTTTGTTTGATATTCAGATTAGGCATAATATGTTAAGATTAATAAGTTATAAAAGAAGATTATATTTTTCTATTACAATTTGTATCTATTAGAAGAGAAAAAGGTCATATATGTATGTATGTATCCATATATATGTATGTATTGAACTTTAATCCTTTAAAATTTAATTGCAAATTTCTTGTACCTTGTGTTTCCAGGTACAACATAATTTTGAACAAACAAAGAAGATTTTTGCAGCCCTGGTTAATGTGTTTGATCCTTTTTTTTATGCTTATGATAGAATTTCTAGCAGTTTTATGTTAAGGCTCCATTATGGATTAGGACCAAACCTATTGAAGAGAAAATAACTATTGGATGGGTGGAGGTGGAGGTGGAGGTGGATGTGTAGTATGTTGCATATCACACGCATAAAAAAAACTTTATCGGAACCAAAATAAATTGTTAATCAACATAAAATTTATTGAGGACAATCGGGTATGTTTATTAAATTGATTTTTTTTTGACTAGTTATGGAAGACGATCGTGAATGGATGTACGAGGGTCGAATAGTGAATGTAATATTCTCTAATGAATGGGGGGATAAAGTTGATGAATTTTTTGAGTTTGCTCTGAAACATCCTGAGTGTGTGAATGGTGGCACAACTATAAGGTGTCCTTGCACTTTAGTTAAATGTCAAAATAAAAATTTTTGAATGTTGAGAGTGTGAAGATGCATTTATATAGAAATGGTTTTGTGGTGAATTACTATGTTTGGAATTACCATGGTGAGAAGCAAGTCCACCAAAGATGTTCAAGTTCAGTACGGGTGTCAATAAGTGAAATTGATCATATGGTCTAGGATAATATGAATCACATTACATACCAAAGAATGGTTTGTGATACTGCGGGTCATAATATACATGTACACTACATACTAGTATATACATATATATTATAGTGTATATATACATATACACTGATATATATATATACATATACACTGTAGTGTATATGTACATATACTGAGTATATATGCACATATAATTTCTTATACATATATACCATTATATATGTCCATATAAACTATAGTATGTGTACATATTTATATGTACATATAAATACTCAATATATGTACATATGTACATTGTAGTTTATGTACATATACACTGTAGTGTATATGTATACACTAGTATATATGTACATAAATAATGCAGTATATATGTACATATATACTGCAGTATTATATATTTATCAAAATATAACTTTATTTATTTGTTTATATTTTGATTTGAATGACTTGTTTAATTTTCGTATAGATATGGTATTGTAATGTTTTCCATACGAAGCTTATAGAAGATAAGGTATTTTTCACTAGACATAACGCACCGCGACTAGGACTGCTTTGTCACAACATAAAGATGGTGACTGGAGGAGCTGGAGGAGAGAAAACAACTTCAATTTCATGAATAGATTATACTTTATGCACTTATGTATGTATGTATGCATTGAAGTTTCAACCTATAAAATCTAGTTGCAAATTTTGTGCCTTGTGTTTGCAAGTTCGATGCAATTTCGAACAAACAAATATGAATTTTGAAACCCTAGTTAAGGTGTTTGTTCCTATTTTTTAATGCTTATGATAGAATATATAGTTGTTTGAAGTTCATGCTCCATAATAGATATTTATGCTCTACATTATGTAAATGCTTGTACATATATATATCAGTATATATGTATATGTACATATATACCATATAATGAGTTGCGTCTGTGTTTTGACTGGCTTACAAAGAAGTTTCAGGAAGGAGCACTGCAGTTCAACCCTGATGATCTATATCGTATTGTTCGGCGTAATGCTCGGCTACGGCATCTACTCCAGCACCTACAACAACACCTGTAGCAACCGCATCATGATTAGCAGTAGCGACAGCTCTACCCTAGTACCCGACATCTCCCCATAGGGACTAGATACATCTCAGCATCATGATTATGACACTAGGTTGGATGATTGGGTGTATTACACATTTTTTTTGTCTAAAACTTGGATTTGGGCATTCATGTTTTATTTTCTCTTGACTTATTTACTAAATATATGCAGTATATATATTAATTTGCTTGTTTTAAATTATTTTTTACTCTCTTTATATAATATGCATGCACTATTATACTTTTCTTTTATTTCATAATATATATATATATATAATAATTAAAAGCAAGATATCAAACTCAAAATGGCAAAAAAAAATATTTAAAAAATAATTTACCGACCAAATTAAAACCAAAAACCAACCAAAATTTTTTAATATTATTGGTCGGTAAATAGTCTCTAAAAGGGCAGTAATACTTTTGGAGACCATTTACCGATAGATGAAATTAAATTTATTTGATCAATTTTGATCGTAATTTGTCGGTAATTACCGCCATTTGGAGAGCCTTTAATGACTAATAATATTAAAAAAAATTTGGTCGGTGTTTGGTATCAATTTAGTCGGTAATTACCAACCATTTTGAGACCATTTACCAACCAATTTCTTTTGGTCGGAATATAGTCGATAATTGTTTGTTGGTAAATGGTTGGTAATTTACCTAACGACTATTTTTTTCGTTGAAAAAATTACCGACGGGCAAAATTGTGATATGTAGTTTGGTTGGTAAATTTCAGTAATTGGTTTACTGACCAAAAAAATACTAATTACCGACCAAATAATTGGTCGGTAATTGAGTGAATTTTAGTTGTGTTACTTTTATGTCATAGCAACTAAGTACCCCATTATACAAAAAGTTACCACCACTTTCAAGTTCCAAACTTTGTATTCTTAAATAATAGTCATGATTTTTTCCTAAAGTCATAAATTTTGAGTTATAGAAAATTACAAAACCATAAATACTCAAGCCAGAGATATAATAATTATCTTGCACCATGACTTTTGGAGACATAATATTATAGTGGGCATTACTCGAGTGAGACCACTTTCTAGAGTTTATCAATTAGATAATATCCTAAAAATCATTAATAAGAGTATCTTACTAATAGAGATCTGCAAGTAATTGGGTCATACAAGTAGTAAATAAAACTTTTATCCGATTACGATTCCACGAGGTTTTTATTGGTAGTTCAATCATTTAATGGTGAGACAACTCATTTTTAGTAAAATAGATATTCGAATTGTGAACAATTATAGATCTGTGAGTTTATTCAAGTAATCCATATGATGTATGTTTAATTTTCTCGACTTATATTATGTTTGGATACAAAACAAAGATTGAGGTAACATACAATAACTTTTTGCCCAAACAGAATAAAATGATATTGTTACTATGGAGTCTATTTCAATGATGGTCCCCTTGTACTTGTCCCTTCGATATATCACTATTAAGATAATAAATTATCTCTATTATAAATTCATTCACTATTATATATATTTTAAGAAACTTTGTCAACTATCTTTGAAAAATGCTTCATATGCACATTCTTATTCTTCGGCCTCATGTGTAATAAAGACTAAAGATTAATATTGTTTATAAGTATTTTCACTTTAGCTTCATAATTCTCATACTTAAACAATTAATTTATGCTTCCTCCAAGTTTTATATATCTTAACCATATGATCAAAAGTAACTCACAAGGGCATCACTATTTTATGTGTCATAGCATACTGGTGTATGTCCTAAGAATTGACTATCATTATCTCTTTGGTAATGATGTGACTCGTACAATAAGGGTGAACTCTTTATTAGGATATTCTATATAAATCTATCCTAATTGAGAACTAGTTCTTTTATGACATGTATAATGGATTGATGTATAAAACTATTCGCACTTTTGGCTTTGCAAGCATTATTCTCATAACTATTAATTAATCCAAATTTTGAGTTTCAACATATAGATTTATCTTACACATCATAATTAGAAGGGCTGTCAATTCCTTCCTACCATATGTATGACTGAGTCTTATAGTTTGTGTTATCATTCACCATGACAAACTCTCACATACCCACTAATAATCAAAATCATAGTTTAAGTTTTATTTAATTACCATCCATCATTATCCATATAATAACAAAAACACATTCTTTAAAAAATAAAAACCATTGTCACATCACAATATTAATCTACACAAACATTAAACCATATGTTAATTTACACTTATGGTTTGGTAGTTGCACTTGGCCTTTCTTATTGCGGTTGCAGCCTTTCATGCATTGCCACTTTTTGCTCCATATAAAAAATACCAAAGTCATGGCTACGTCTGGAGATGTGACTTTGTGTTATAGAGAGTAACTATTTTGGTCATAGAGATTCTATCATCACAATACTTTGCTTTGAAAGTGAGACATAATATCTAGTCAATTAAAACATTGTAACTTTATATTACATGGATCAACAATCTTGATCATAATATTCCTAGCACCATGACACTTTTCTCAAAAAGTCAAGACCAAAGCCATGACTAATTATAATGTCAAGACTTTATATTACAAATATTAAAAACATCTATCATAGCTATTCCTAGTACCATGATATTCATGTTCCATAGAAGATCCAAAGAAATGATAAAATCATGACCTCAAGTCTATGCTATGACTTCTAACTTAAAATATTAAATGAATCCCAAAAAAAAAAATTGACACTTAGAATAATTGAAGAAAAGAGATAGAAAATAAAAGAACATGTAAAACATTCATGCTAAGAACTCTATGTGACATAATTCTGATTCTCATTTAAGAAAAATTCAAAATGAACACAAGTAATTTTTGATTTCAATTAGAATGTTTTACCTAGTTCTTCTAGGAGATCATTGAAAACTCTCGAATCTCAATATATCTCACATGATTTCTTCCCAATTATACAACTAAATTAAGATTTAAGAATAGTGAATGTACCTATATTATGATGAATTAATGAATTAATGAGTTTATGTTTATATTTATGTTTGTATTTGGATGTTAATGAATATGGATTCAAATTAGAACTAAAATATAGGATTTTCACAAATATATAGGTTTATGCATGTCGTTCATGTTGAATGGTAATAAATAAGTTGTAGGACATACTTACATGATAAAATAAGAAAAAGTAATAATCTTTCTAATTTTAATGCTTGTTTTAAAAAAATGTGTGAAAACTCAAAGTTTAGGTAAGTTTGATCAATAAGATTATATCATTTATAAAGTTGAAAGCACAAATGCATTAAAGACTATTTTGTTATTTACTTTATAGAAGAATTAATATTCAAGTAATGTGGGGGTTAGATAAAATATCTAACCTATAAGTTTTATTATTGTTTGGGAGTAATGTGTCAGTTGTGGTGGATGGTAAATGATATGTCAATGTATATATACAAGTGGGGAAGACTAGTATGATGGTGACATCACTATAAATCTTTCTCTCATGTATGACTTCAATTAGTGACATTCATGAGATGTACAAAAATTGTCACAAGTATGATTCTTATAAAGTCAAAAGCACAAATATTTTTTATAGCATATTATTTCACATCATTAAGAAAATTAGAGGTTGAAGAATAAAAGTACATACTCAAATAAATTATCAATGACAATTGAAATACTAATAGGACAACCATGAGATGATCATTCTTGATAGTGACATGCCAATGATGATGGCTACGTTGTATGCCAAAAGGGTACATAGGCATTTTCACATAAATTTATTATTCATCCAATAACTATATACTAAATTAATCAAATGCTAGAGAAACAACATCATGGAAAAGGATGCGAGTCAACCTTAGAGTATGAGTATTTTTTTTGAAGACCAAAAATATCTAATTAACTCAAGTAGTTGGTTAGTTCATGATTGGTTGAACAAACTATCTACTTAATCCTATGGTATCAATATATGGACGTATATCTACTTTATTACTAATGACTAATCATATGAAGCTACATTGAACAAATTATTC
The DNA here is from genome assembly GCA_029783825.1 of Sapria himalayana. Classification (NCBI taxonomy): domain Eukaryota; kingdom Viridiplantae; phylum Streptophyta; class Magnoliopsida; order Malpighiales; family Rafflesiaceae; genus Sapria; species Sapria himalayana. Next base: position 254,272 of record JAREIK010007945.1, on the reverse strand, counting down.
TACATTGCTTACAAAATATATATAAAGATCTTTTAAAAGATCTTTACCCAAAGAGATTTTAGAATCATGACCACTATGATAGTTTTGGCATGCTTACAAAATCATACAAAGTCTTTGGCATCATTCTTGGGAATTATTTTATTATAGTTTTATTAGTAAACTTGAGTTGCTATAAAATTTTTATGAAATGATAGTTTTATTTTTGATTTTTGTGGATATAATTATTACTTAGTATTTATATTATTTTTATTTTATTTTATAATTTTCCTTGTCTATTTTTAGTCATCATCATTCAACTGAGTTGATCTTTTGGACTAAGTTTAACTATTTGGACCAAGAAACTAATAGAATAATTAAAGCACTTTAAGATAGAGGGTTGAGAGATAACTATGGAAAGAATGAAAGCAATGTAGATCACAAGATAGTGAAGGACAAGCCACCTAATAGCATAATCTTCATCATGCCTTGCAAGATTATTGGCAGGCTATGATGATATCTTGCTATTTTAGGATTCATATGAAACACATGCAAGTAAATCAATTTGAGTTGAAGCTGTGTTGGAAAGTTATGGTGTAGTAGCATCAAAATAGTGGAAGAATTTCAAAAGATATAAATAGTCATGTTGAAATTGTTTTAAAGCTACACAACATGATGAAAAATCGAATAGATAATAAAGTTGTGACCTCAAGTCTATGTCATAACTTCTATCTTAAAATTATCTACAATTGTTATTACTATACTTAATACATATCATTATATTATATTTATATACATCATACATACATATATATATATAGAGTTTTAAATATCACTAATATTGTTTATATATATATACACACATATACACATATGGATATCCTTATATAATTTAAAACATATCAGATAATGTTTTAACTACACACACACATCATTATATAGATATTGTTATTTAGTAAAAAATAATATATGTTATTATACCAAGGTTGCATAGTGTGTATATATATAATATCCTTTTATATAGATTATATAGTTATAACAATATAAACACATTTTTATATGTATATGTGTGTGTGTGTGTGTGTGTGTATAATTCATATATATTTGTATGTATAGTGTTTTTTGGAAAACAATGTTTATGTGGTAAGTATTTTAAAATTATATATATTAAGGATATTTGTGAATTTAAAGATTTGTGTTTTGGTTAACTAATTATAAAAAAAATACACTAAAGCCTAAAATAATTATGTATAAAAATATATCCAGACCATAACAACTAATTGTAATAGTTAAAAATGGGAATGGATAATTTATATAAATATAGAAACAAACATACGAGCATATAAACATAATTAATTATATAAATATAAACATATAGAAATTAGAAACTTACACACACACACACATAAATGTATATATAAACATATAAATATTTTTAAACACACACACACATATATATATACACACACATTTGTGTTATATATTTATGTTTATATATGTTATTCATTTTTATTTTTATTTTTATATTTACACAGTCACACACACACAAACATAAATAAATAAATAAATAATAATATATATATATATATATATATATATATATATATATATATATATAACTTATATTCAATGGTTCTAATGATTTGATCTTTTGTGTGTAAGCAATATCTATGAACTAAATCATCTATGGTTAGAATAAAAGATAATACTAATAAAAAAACATACATAATGATTTTTAGTATAAATGAGTTGCAACATTGTGATCTTCAAAACTAAGATGTGTGAAAATGATTGATATTTTGTTTATATTATTACTATTGGCACTCAATTGGCATGCATTATTTTTAGTCTTTTTTTTTTATTTTTTTATTTTGTATGCAAATAAATATAGATTTATAGTTTTAGGTCAAACTAATATTTTTTATTGCATTTGTGACTTATGTACATTAACACACACACACACACACACACATACATAAATATATATATATATATATATATATATATATTTATTTATTTATTATTTATTTATTTATTTATTTATTTATTTACACACTACAAGAAAGAAGAAAATTAGAATTAGCTAAATATGTTTCTAATTCCATCACAAATTACAATCAGCAACCTAAATATAAATTAAAAGATTACAATTCTAAAATGCTTCTTTTCTAAATTTTAGAAATGGAAAATACTTGGACATTCCTAATATGTACATAAAAATTTGTTGTTTCGAACTATAGCAATGAAAATGAGATCTTAGTTTCCATTTTTATTCTAAAATTGAAATTGTTACGGAATATTAAAAAATGCAAATTCTATTTCTAAATTAAAAATTGAATTAGAAATGAAAATTCTATCAAATAATATGCCATATATATTATACAAATATATATATAAATCATATGCATGTAATTCAGTTTGTACTTGCACATTAGTCATCAAATAATACTCACATAATATCTATTGAAAAATAGAGGTGGTAAGTGGGCCTGGCAGCCCGAGCACAGCAAGATGTATGGCTTAACTAAGTCGTGCATAGCCCGGCATGGCTAAGCCATGCCGGGCCTAGCACGACATAGTCATGAACCATGCCTAGGTTGATTGTGCACATCCACATGGCATGACCCAGGCACATGCAGATGAGCCCCCCTAGCTTGAGCCCCTGTGCTCGATTCTTGAGTCCCCTAATTCCAACCTTGATAGTTTTTTCAGCTATAGAGATTTAGAAGCTTCCTAACAACTAGACAAAGGAAAAAAATATAAAAATTAACAATATCCTATCGGTTGGATTATTTACCAATGGTTGGAGTAGAAAATCTGACATATGTTGAGTTTCTGCCCTATTTTTTTAAAAGTAAATAAATTTAAAAATAAAATTTTTTAATTTAAAAAATTATATAAATGATTTTAGAAATTTGAGTTTTTCGTTCTTCAAGCTCAAATATATATATATATATCTCTCTCTCCTCTCAGTCTCGGTTAAATTCTTATATCTCTCTCTAAAGCTAAAGCTTTTAAATTTAGAATTTTTTAAAATATAAAGAACATGGGGTATAGATTTAGTGTTATCGTTTAAATTTCATTGCTTAAACTACTAGTTGCGGGTTGTGCCTCTCTCTTCCTCTTCTTCTCTCCTCTCTCTCCCTCTCTCTCTCTCTCCCTCTCCTCTCCAAAAAACATGTATTGTTTTTTATTTAGTTTTTAAATATAATTTATTTGTTAATTTAGAACATAAACTATATATATATATATAGAATATAGTGAATTTAATGATAATTAAATTAATATTGATATAGAAATAGATAAAATTAAACAATGATAATCATGCAAAAAAGTCTGCGGCCGAAACCATTTTTTATCCAATGGCCTCGACCGAAACTCAAATGTCTAAAAAAACAAAAAAAACTAGAAGAATATCTATAATTAGGCTCACTTTAACATAATATAAAATAAAAATACTAAGAGTATCGATAAAAAATCAATACAATGTAAGTATTGTAAAAAAATATTATGACCATTCTATCTCTTTATTGTCTTGCTTCCTATATGGATCTATGGGTTAAGGCGGAAGGGGTAGAGAATATTTTGACAGACATATCTCTGTGCGTGTACTAGGAATACCAGCCAGACTGAATCATTCATGAAAATTTGATAGAGTTATTATATATTACGATACTATGTATGAGTAGTTGTCGCTATGCTCTGACTACGAACATGGACACCATATTTAGAAATGATAGTTTCTCCATTTAGTTAGTGAGAGGGAAGTATGGGGTGGTATATTGGATAAGAGCGAGTTATCTTAGTACTTAGATATTGATTACTACTCGATCCTATCATATAATGATAATAGAATCTTTATATTTTACAAAGGTGGAGGCATATGAGACCACTATCCCATATTGTATAAGATTACACAAAATTTATTAACTCCTACAGTGTCGAGCATAGGATTAGTGTCTACATTTTTTTTATCGTAGTCAATGTCATTATGAATATGAGATTGAGATTATGAATCAGATATCATTGAGACATTATATGCATGAAGAATTAAGAGGATTTATGGTTGGGCTTTCAGGATCAGGCTGGAACAAGAGCATTTGAGTTGTTGGTAGATGATGACTAGTGAGATTTTGAGGATGTTGAAGTTGAGCCCAATGCTAGTAATACCATTGATGCTTATACAATGATTATCATTTGCATATTGGACATTGATTAATATTGGGATTAAGTTTAATTGATGATTATTATGTGAGTTATTTTATTTTTGGTTGAATTGAATGATAATATTTTTTATTTTATTTTCATTATTAAAATTTAATATATCCTTTTATTTCATTATGATTTATGTGAAATTATGTCATACCTCATAATAGATAACATAAAGTTTTAAACTTTTAAAAATAAATATTTAAAATCATAAACCTAGTGACCTAATCGACCAGGATGACAACCTCTAGGCATGATCCAACATGATACAACACAACATAGCCCAATTTTGCCCATACTAAGGGCAAGCGCGGCTATGCCGGGCCAACATTATCAAGTCATGTCATGCCCGACATAGCATGGCTGCCTTACATGGCTATTGCCCAGCACGGCATAGTGGCCTAACTAGGCCACCAAAAAATGGGGCATTGTCAGCATGGCACAACCTATTGAAACCTCCACTAAGTATAACATCAAATAACAATTATTAAAGTTCAACCATTATAGTACACTAATTAATTAAAAAACATATATATATTTTTTCTCCATTTCCAAGTTTATAATTGTATTTGATACTAGCCACATTTTTCTATGTATATTTCATAGAGATCAAAAAAGTGTTATTCCATTTATATTTTGCCAACAAAAAACAAAAAAAAACACCAATACATTGTGATGCATTTTTTTCAAGTATTTCATTATAAAATAATTTCACATATTGATAAACACAATAAATTATACTTTAAATTCTTCCCAATTATAATTTTTCATATCTAGAGAAAATGTACTTTATTTTATACCATCCACAACTAGTTTCTCCTTAAATATATTCTCGATTGCAAGAGAAGCAAAAGAAATAAACCTATAAGTAATTTAATATCAAAAATTACTTATACATACAAATGAAATACACCCATGTTTTTATTACTAAGTTAATATTTTATTCATTTTATTATTTATCCAAAAACTTTATAATGTAACTATTAGTTACATTTTCAATAATAATGTTGGATTGGTGACATATCATAGTTTGTTGTTAATTAAAATTATCATATTTTTAACAATAAGAATTATTTATATTTTCTTGCATAGTTTGTGATTTAAAATTTTTTACAAATGAAAAGAATGAAAAATGATAATGCATGTAATAGTAAATTTCTGAAAGGAATGTACTATTTAATTTTAATTATGGGCCGAATAAATATTTTATCATAACTTTGCATGCATTCAATTAATTATGAATATCCAGCTATTATCGATATTGTATTAGCAATATATGTACCTCCTAAGATAGGTGGGACGAAGGTAACAATGCCATTTAGTGTACAATGAGATGAAGATGGAATATTGTTGTAGGTAATTCATATGTCTTGAGATGATGTGATGCCAACATATCCTCTATACATGTAGGAGAATGTGAATAGATATTTGTAGTCTTGTTATAACTAAATAAATATTGAATTTCTCCTACACAAACTTTTAGTTAACTTCCTCAACCTTTCCCCCGTGGATGGAAATCCTTAGCCACTTGAATTATTACCTCTCATACCTAATTCAAGTTTCATAACATCAAAAAATACAAAAACTATACAACATGTAATCAACATGTCATTCTATCAAAACATAATGAGAAACACATTGGCGTTTACAATTAAGAATTTTTTTTATTTAACACCCAAATAGTAACTATTACAAATTAAGCAACATAACTCAATATCAAAGTCAATAAATGTCAACTCATCATTAGTAATTTCTAACAAATCATTTTTATCTACATATTCATCCTCATCTAATTATGTAATTAATTCTTCCTCATATCTTCAACATGTGCATAAACAATATTCAAATAGTTGTCATCATCACCAAGTATAGTTTCAAGCCCATCATCTACCACAAGATTGATTAGACGAAGTTTCACATTATTCTCTTGAAATGTAGGTACACATGATGACATCATAATAATATTATTTTCAAAAATTTCATAGCTGATCATGATTTTATTTTATAAATAGCCCACTAGTCACAGTATTTATTCTTGTGGTTGGATAAGTAGTTTAACACACTTGTTCTTCTTGCACTGCAATAATGATTGGCTTTTACTTATGATAATATATTTTATATTACACATCTACAAGATTGTATTGATGATAAATTCTAATATAAAATTTGGAAATAAAATCAAACCATTCACACTTAAATAGATTTATTTTTTTAATTAGTAAAGCATGATTCTTCAATTGTAAAATTTCAATCAATCGACCATAAAAATTAATATTAGATGCAATATAGTTAGATCCCTTAATGCATACATCACTGTTTATTTAACTCTGCATGAACTATATTTCAAAGTGTAAAATTCGTATTTATTTATATAATGAATGGGATACATCTATAAATGTCGCAATGACCCTTTTACAAGATTCTTTATTTATCTATTACATATATTTGATTGAATTAAAAATTACCTTAAAAAATAAAATAAAATTATACTTATATAATGTTGCACATTATTTTTTACAAGCAATAAAGATAAGTTATACACTGACAAATTTTCAAATGAAAATATAAAATCTTTGTCAAGCTTTATTCAATAGAAGCAACATAAATATGCACTTCTCTTTTCTTTTATTCTATAGCATAAATTCTACAAAAATATATTAAAGTAATTTTGAATATTTATAAAGGTATATAATATACCATGACAAAGAAATAACAACGTAAAATAATTATAAATTTTACTCAATATAAGGTGTAACATCCAATAGTTCAACAAGATATACGTATGCATAACATGATACTCTTAGTCATCCAAAAAAAATCTTAATTTACTCTACCATATGTTCGACCCACATGGTTAAAATGGAATGTATTTCACCTTTTTCTGATTTATCCTTCATACCATAATCATTATTTGGTGACATTTTATAATACAAATCATGCACTTATGGCTAAGAGTAGTGCACATAAAATATCGAAGCTTCTTCAACTATGTAGGCATTATATATTTATCCTTCAACTTTGACTTTATTTCAAATATTGTTTATCAATTTTCTAAGATATTTGAAAATAAATCTTAATTAGAATAAAATTTATTCATTGGAAATATTTAAATTTTTAGATGAATAAAAAAAAATATACCTCTCAAATGGATACATCCACATGTATTATATAGGGCTTGCTATCATGGATTCATATGACATGTAGGTTAAAAAATGTTTCATGGAGTCGAAGAAGGTAGGAGGAAAAATAGGCTATCAAGTTTGCATATAATTATGGGTATATCATTTTATAATTTTTCTATGTCTTCATTTGTTATGACAGTACAAATGAGATTCTTAAAAAAAATACTTATTTTAGTCAATGCTTCCCAAATATTTTTTGGAAGTAATTCACGAAATGTCATTGCGATTAACCTCTGCAAAAATACATGGTAGTTATGACTTTTAATCCCAAATAGTTTATTCTTCTTCATATTAACACATATTGCCATGTTAAATTTATATCCATCATGAAACTTGAGCTCTATTAACTATTTGCACAAAGTTTCATTTGCATCCTTGTCGATACTATAACAAACCCGTGTGAATTTATTCATTGATTCATCATTATACAATTTTGGAGGTGAACAAAACTTTTTCAAATCATCTCTTGAAATAACATTATATATATCAATGTAGTATATATATACAATGTTTGTGTGTGGGTATATTTACTATCTATATATAACATAGAGAGTATATTTGTGTCTGTGTGTAGATATATACTATATAGATACACATTTCATCTCTATCTATATCATAAAGAGGAAGTATACGAGATTGGATATGCATATAGACAATATAGATATACATATTTACTTACATGAATCAATCACAAGAATGAGAGAATGAGATTTTCTAACAATTTTATCTGTTATTTAATATAGCAAATCTGATAAGTTGTTTAAATATTAATAAATTATATTTAGTACTTTTAGCTATGTGTCTAAATTGGTTGGTGGCCCATGGAAAGAACAAACACACTTAAAACCATTTCTGGAATATGCACGAGTTAAGCCGTGCTTGGCCAAGGTGTTTGGAATGTATGTTGTAAAAGATATAGCTAAACATGACTCAATTGATATATATAGTTTTAGCAATGCCTAGAGGTACAAAGATGAACATCATATTTGTAATTAATAATTTTTTCTTATAGTCTACTAAGAACAAATGATCACTATTATAAAGATATTTAGATATTGATTACCATTGTATCTTGTCCCATATTAACAATAAAAGAATTGACATAATATTAGTAGAAATCATAAAAATATATATTTTTCATACTATTTAAATGATACATGATCGACTATATCATATATTATATCACATTATATCAAAAATGCATTTTTTATGGTTGTAAATGTGATTTTAAATAGAAACACTCCATATTAATATATTATTGAATATATGTCATGCTTAAAAATTTGGGATGATCAACAAATAAATATTTAAGATAAAATAAAATAGTTAAAAGTATATAATGACATACATACAAATGATAATACCAATTGTTAGAGTTGTGATCTTTAGAACCAGACTGAATGAGAGTGACTGATATTACTTTATAATTTATATCATGGCTAATGGTGCCTCGTTGGACTATATTTTTTGTCTTTTTATATTATTTTCTATTCAAATTGTTATATATTTACATTTTCAATAAAAAATAGAGTATTTTTTTATTGCATTTGTGACCTATTTACATTGATACACACACACACACACACACACCATTAATATGACATACAGCAACATGATATACATACTAGCTACAGCCTAGCCGAATGCCAATTGTCTACCAGGCAGTGGCCAGTCAAGAGACTAATGCCTAGCCTAGGCTGGTCCATTGGCTAGGACCTCGCCTATTTGAGGGAATGCTACGTGCATAAAGCACAATTTCTTGTGTGGACCAAGCATGATGAAAGTGAGCTGGGTCCAACCTGACCTTACACTACTCGGCATACTTCGTTTCCCATTGCAAGCTAATGGGTAGTGAAGTTGTAACAACCATGTCAGCATGCCAGCATAACAAAATTTCGATTGGATGTAATATGTTATGTTCGACATGATATGGTATCATAGTCATGACTAAAAATATCAAGTGTTATCGATGGGACATGACATGATGAATGCCTCTAGGTCTTGCCATTGTATGATATCTTGACTTCCACAAATACATACAACACAGATTTCCGGAGTGATGAGTTATCATAATACTATTATAGCTTAAAAATATTTGATTATAGAGTTGTTATGAGATTCAAAATATTATTATTATTATTATGGCATATTCTAAACATAATTAATGAACTGTATATTTTAAAATAAAGAATGAGTAAATTATGTTTTGATGTACCTATTAAAAGTATTAACAAAAAATAATAATAAAGTTTTATTAGTTAAGAAAAAATGGGTAAAAACATAAGAAATTATATATTTTGTTATGTTGAAAATCAAAAACTCAATTTTGCCCTTGCTATGTTAGTAATTATTAATTTTTTTTTGGAATATGAATGTCGATTTCATATTTGAATTGCAAATTCAAAAACTTATGTGCATATAGATGCACATATTTATTTATTTATTTATAATTATATTTATACCAAGGGTCTTCAACGGGTTAGGCCGGGCTGCCCGACCCATGAATATTAGGCTCGCTGCCCATGGCGGGGCCGGGCTTATAAGCTATTGACTAGTCAACTGACGAGTCGGGCCATGCTTTTAAATTTTTTAAGGCCTGAGGCCCAGCCGGTGGGTTTTATACAAATGTGTTTAGCTAATCTTGGCGGGCTTAACTAACCTGGGTTGAGTTGGCCGATCATCATAAAGCCTAATGCCTTTAATAAAAATAATTGAAAGTTGCATCTGCCATGAATTGAACCCGAGACCTTTGGCTAAAATTGAATGCACTCTACCAACCAGTGCCCTACTTTTGTAATTATATTACTTATACTTATATATATTTAGTTCAAATATAAAAATCAAAAATAGAAAGATACTTCAAACGGTCATATGACAGTTTGACATTTTCTAAAATTCTAAAATTTTTTCAAACTATCATATAACCATTGGGCACTTTTATTTTTTTTCTATTTTTAATTATTGATTTTTTCCTATAAATAGTCACCTTTCTTCACATTTTTTCATCACATCCTTTTTAAGTTCTTCATCTCTCTAATTCTCTTCAAATTTACTCAATTTTCTTTCATATTAGTTAATATTTAATTTTCTTTTAAATTTTCTTTATTTGCGTAATATCATTGGTTATACAATTTAAGCATTGGTGGCTCTAGTAATTCGATTTTGAATAAATATCGGCTTCGGTTTGTCAATTGAGTAACATCCTTTAACTTTACTTTTTATTTGTTATATATTTTTTTAGGTTTATTTATTTTTAATTTAGTATAATATTATATTAACAATTTAAAAATGAAAAGTGCATGTGCATCTTCTTCTAATTCACATGAATCATCAAGTAAGAAATTTAGTTCAAGTATATGGATTTTTTTTGATAGAGTAGGAATAATTTTAGAAAATAATAAAAAAGAAATAAAAGCAAAATATAAAATTTGTAGTAAATTTCTTAGTGGTGGATCAAAATCAGACACAAGTCATCTAAAACGACATTATGAACATTGTAAAACAAAAAATAACTTAGATATTATAAATTATATGCAATTAGGTAAAGATGAGAGTGTAAATTTATAAACAATTTCTTATGATGAATCTTATTATCGTGAAAAATTGATTGATTATACAATAAGAGCTGAACAACCTTTTAATATAATGGAAACTCATGATTTTTTAGGAACAATTCAAAGAGCTATTAATCCTCAATTTAGGGGTTGGTCTGGAAATACTGTTAAACGAGATATTATGAAAAAATTTCATATAGAAAAATAAAATTTAAAAAATTATTTTGCAAAATTTTGAGGGAAAATTTGTTTAACTTCTGATATTTGGACAATTTTAATACACACAGGTTTTTAATGTATTACTGCTCATTATATAGATAGTGAATGGAAATTAAATAAAAGAATAATTTCACTCAAAACAATAAATATTCCACATAATATTCAAAATATAGCAAGTTTAATACATGATGAAATCATAAAATTAGGTATTCGTGATAAAATCTCTACAATAACATTAGATAATGCTTTAATAATAATATGGCAGTAAATAGATTAAAAAGATTTTAGCAAATAAATGAAGATCATGATAAATTATTTCATGTATGCTGTTGTGTACATATTTTAAATATAATTGTAAAAGATGGATTAAAACAAGTAGATAGTACATTAGAAAAAATTAGAGGCGTTGCATATAGTATCAATAGTTCTCAAACAAAACATGAATTATTTTTGGATTGTTGTAAGATAGCAAATATGAAAAGAAAAAATATAAGTTTAGATATGCCAATTAGATGGAATTCTACTTATAAACTTTTATAAAATATCATAAAATATTAAAAAGTAGTACAATTATATGAAATACAATTATCTACAAATAATGCTAACATAGATCTTGATTTGTTAAATGATTATGATTGGCACATTGTAAACCTTTTACGAAATTTTTTAAAAATTTTTGATACTTCGACAAATATTTTTGTGGAGTATATTATCTAGCTTCTCATTGAGTTATTATGCAAATAACTAATATTTATATTATACTTCAAAAATATTTAAAATTTGAAATGTTTAAAGATATTATTTTTAATATTATAGAAAAAATTAAAAAATATTGTGGAGATATATCTTTAATTTATTATATTGGTTTAATTATAGACTCTAGATTAAAATTTGATGCTTTAGAAGAATAGATACTAGTTATTTACTTTTTTGATCAAATTAAAATTGAAGTAATTAAAAATGAAGTAAATATATTACTATATAATTTATATGTATTTATAAAGAAAAACATGGCAATGATATTAGTTCTATTAACTTATCATCCACTACAAGCTCTTCACATTTTTATAAAAGTGCTTTAGAAATATTTAAAAGTAGAAAAAATACAACAACTAGTTCTCCAAATAATGTGAATGATATAGATAGATACCTTAATGTAGAAACAATTCCATTTGAAGATAATGAAAATTTTGAAATTTTAAAATGGTGGAAGAAACAACAAAATAAATATCCGGTATTATCAATTATTATACGAGATGTATTAATCGTACCTGTGAGTACAATTGCATCGGAAGTTGCTTTTAGTGCAAGTGGAAGCATGGTTAGTGAAAGGCGAAGCAGTTTGTTACCTGAAGCCATAGAAGTAGAAATATGCTTAAAAGATTCAAAGATAGTGGATAAGAGATTGCATGATTCTATTAGAGAAGCCGCATTAGCGACCGATATGGAAAAGTTAAAACTATATAGACATGAATGGATTCATGATTCTTCTCCTTCACCACCGGACAATAATGATTGAATTATTTAATTAAGTGTTTTTCCATGTACCGTACTTCTCGTGGTTAAAAATTGTAAATGATTAACAAATAATTAGGTGCCAACTTAGTTGGGTCGTAATTATTTTGTAGTGATGTAAAAATTTTCTCATATTTTTATATGTAATACTTGATTCTTCCCTTAACCTACATTTTCAGTGAAATTTTTTTTTAATATGGGTGGGCTAGTCAATGGGCTAAGGGTGGGCTAGTCAAATGGCTTAAGGTGGGCCGGTCAATGGGCTTTTAGGCTAGGCTTGGGCCTAAAATGAAGCTAGCGGCTCGGCCCATCTATAAAATAAGCTCGGGCCGGAACGGGCTTCGGGCGGGCCACAGGCTTTTGGAGACCCCTAATTTATACATAAGAGAATTAAGTTTTGGTAAACACACAAAAAAATAATTACAAAAAATAGACCGCTAAATAAAATATTTAAAAAATATATTAAAACATAAAATATTTATATTTTTGTATACTCAATATCAAAAACATATTCTGACACAGGAGTGATATTTCATCATTTAAAAAAAATTTAAACTCCAATATTTGATTGGGAAAACTATTAATTAAATTCTGATTTTTTTTAAAAAAATATATGTTGACGTGCAAAATTGATTTGTGATTTTGGGCATAAAATTACGCAAATATTGTATATAATTCAACCGTTTATCTTTGAAAAATATTATTTTTGTGCTATTTCTGTTTGAATGCTCTCAACAAAGTAGTGTTCTCAATGGAAATTATTTATGGTATATTTTAACCTTGCAAATTCATAGCTTTGTTTCCTTCCTGGTTCGGATGTGATTTTAACTTTGTATAAAATATAAAAATAATGAATCTGTACAATGCCAGTAATTTCTTTAGTTACATATAACTATTTGCAAATTTAGTTTTTATGTTCCTTATTTCAACTGTTTTACTTAGATAAAAAATCTCTAAACTCTAGTCTGTTTAAAATAAATTGACTCCATCTTGCTTACTGTAAATATTGTTAAACGAGATATTATGAAAAAATTTCATATAGAAAAATAAAATTTAAAAAATTATTTTGCAAAATTTTGAGGGAAAATTTGTTTAACTTCTGATATTTGGACAATTTTAATACACACAGGTTTTTAATGTATTACTGCTCATTATATAGATAGTGAATGGAAATTAAATAAAAGAATAATTTCACTCAAAACAATAAATATTCCACATAATATTCAAAATATAGCAAGTTTAATACATGATGAAATCATAAAATTAGGTATTCGTGATAAAATCTCTACAATAACATTAGATAATGCTTTAATAATAATATGGCAGTAAATAGATTAAAAAGATTTTAGCAAATAAATGAAGATCATGATAAATTATTTCATGTATGCTGTTGTGTACATATTTTAAATATAATTGTAAAAGATGGATTAAAACAAGTAGATAGTACATTAGAAAAAATTAGAGGCGTTGCATATAGTATCAATAGTTCTCAAACAAAACATGAATTATTTTTGGATTGTTGTAAGATAGCAAATATGAAAAGAAAAAATATAAGTTTAGATATGCCAATTAGATGGAATTCTACTTATAAACTTTTATAAAATATCATAAAATATTAAAAAGTAGTACAATTATATGAAATACAATTATCTACAAATAATGCTAACATAGATCTTGATTTGTTAAATGATTATGATTGGCACATTGTAAACCTTTTACGAAATTTTTTAAAAATTTTTGATACTTCGACAAATATTTTTTGTGGAGTATATTATCTAGCTTCTCATTGAGTTATTATGCAAATAACTAATATTTATATTATACTTCAAAAATATTTAAAATTTGAAATGTTTAAAGATATTATTTTTAATATTATAGAAAAAATTAAAAAATATTGTGGAGATATATCTTTAATTTATTATATTGGTTTAATTATAGACTCTAGATTAAAATTTGATGCTTTAGAAGAATAGATACTAGTTATTTACTTTTTTGATCAAATTAAAATTGAAGTAATTAAAAATGAAGTAAATATATTACTATATAATTTATATGTATTTATAAAGAAAAACATGGCAATGATATTAGTTCTATTAACTTATCATCCACTACAAGCTCTTCACATTTTTATAAAAGTGCTTTAGAAATATTTAAAAGTAGAAAAAATACAACAACTAGTTCTCCAAATAATGTGAATGATATAGATAGATACCTTAATGTAGAAACAATTCCATTTGAAGATAATGAAAATTTTGAAATTTTAAAATGGTGGAAGAAACAACAAAATAAATATCCGGTATTATCAATTATTATACGAGATGTATTAATCGTACCTGTGAGTACAATTGCATCGGAAGTTGCTTTTAGTGCAAGTGGAAGCATGGTTAGTGAAAGGCGAAGCAGTTTGTCACCTGAAGCCATAGAAGTAGAAATATGCTTAAAAGATTCAAAGATAGTGGATAAGAGATTGCATGATTCTATTAGAGAAGCCGCATTAGCGACCGATATGGAAAAGTTAAAACTATATAGACATGAATGGATTCATGATTCTTCTCCTTCACCACCGGACAATAATGATTGAATTATTTAATTAAGTGTTTTTCCATGTACCGTACTTCTCGTGGTTAAAAATTGTAAATGATTAACAAATAATTAGGTGCCAACTTAGTTGGGTCGTAATTATTTTGTAGTGATGTAAAAATTTTCTCATATTTTTATATGTAATACTTGATTCTTCCCTTAACCTACATTTTCAGTGAAATTTTTTTTTTAATATGGGTGGGCTAGTCAATGGGCTAAGGGTGGGCTAGTCAAATGGCTTAAGGTGGGCCGGTCAATGGGCTTTTAGGCTAGGCTTGGGCCTAAAATGAAGCTAGCGGCTCGGCCCATCTATAAAATAAGCTCGGGCCGGAACGGGCTTCGGGCGGGCCACAGGCTTTTGGAGACCCCTAATTTATACATAAGAGAATTAAGTTTTGGTAAACACACAAAAAAATAATTACAAAAAATAGACCGCTAAATAAAATATTTAAAAAATATATTAAAACATAAAATATTTATATTTTTGTATACTCAATATCAAAAACATATTCTGACACAGGAGTGATATTTCATCATTTAAAAAAAATTTAAACTCCAATATTTGATTGGGAAAACTATTAATTAAATTCTGATTTTTTTAAAAAAATATATGTTGACGTGCAAAATTGATTTGTGATTTTGGGCATAAAATTACGCAAATATTGTATATAATTCAACCGTTTATCTTTGAAAAATATTATTTTTGTGCTATTTCTGTTTGAATGCTCTCAACAAAGTAGTGTTCTCAATGGAAATTATTTATGGTATATTTTAACCTTGCAAATTCATAGCTTTGTTTCCTTCCTGGTTCGGATGTGATTTTAACTTTGTATAAAATATAAAAATAATGAATCTGTACAATGCCAGTAATTTCTTTAGTTACATATAACTATTTGCAAATTTAGTTTTTATGTTCCTTATTTCAACTGTTTTACTTAGATAAAAAATCTCTAAACTCTAGTCTGTTTAAAATAAATTGACTCCATCTTGCTTACTGTAAATATTAAGCAGCGGCTTTTTCAAAATAATTGTCTACTTACTGTATATTTATGGGGCAACTTCTTACGGTAAATTTACAGTAAATTTGATATTTACTAGTTTTATTCTACGTCTTTAAAACAAACAAAGTAGATGTTTTATTTACTTTGCAAAGTCTTTCATTTTCTTTAAGTAACGAGCAAATAAATCAAATTTTTATTAAAATAGTAACACAAACTTATGATTTGTGATATTAGTTTTTTATTAATAAATCCACTTGATTTATATTGTATTATTAATCTTGATGGTTATGCCTAGACATTAAATAGTTTTTGATCATTTATTTTTAATGGATTTAGTTGCCAGTAATATTATATGATAATTATTTCTAATTAAAGTGTTTTATTTTGCTAATGAATATCGATGAATGTGACATTTGAAATTAGTTTTGATAATTAGTAACTTTATTTTAGAATATCATGATGTATATTAAGCTATGAGTCCTTACACAGAAGGAAGAGTCTTTGATTATGATACACTAAGCATCAATATATCTCAACTTGATATCTGCGTTTTCTAGAATGACATTCATGTCTTAAAAGAATTAGATTTTTATTAAAAATGTATTATATAACATATTTTTGAGTGTTTCATATTTACTGTGGCTATGGGGCTTGCTTAGTTTCAAAGAATGTTGATTGATCTTTAAGATATATACATGTATATGATTTACAAGGTGATGACAATCCTATGAGTTATCATTACTCATGATTCTCACTAGTAGAATTTTAAAAAATATTATTAATGTCAGTATAATCTTGCCGGTGCTAAGAGTACACATACTTGCAATATATATTAATAGTCTTAATTACATATGAGGCTCGAGAATAAAAGTACCTATAAACCAATCATGAAAAGTAGTTAATAAAGTAATTTAAAAGGTATGAGATTATAATGGATTATTGAACATTAATGTTGTGTATTAGTGGTAATGTACCAAAAAAAATAATTATGAGACTATTATTGTGATATGCTCTATGGAAACAAATTTATTGTATGCTATTCGGCCAAGAAATCATTGCATAATCTTATAAATTTTATTTTGTTTCCAAATATAATATAATTTGAGCTAATTTAAATAAATATTACACAAATTAAATGAACAAGTACATGGATCTAAGATTATTTTACAATCTGAATATTTTATTAGTAAAGAGTATCACACTTGAATAATTGAATCATTGATATACTTATGAGATCAATATCTAGATAAAGTATTCATTACAACTTATTTGGCCCATACAATTATAGATTTATGTTGATATGATATTTTCATTAATAAGTTTTTAAGATACTATCTAACTAATAAAATTTAGTGACAGTCAATATTTTGGTATCACCATCGGAGATTATTCAGCTTGGTTGGGCAAAATGAGGTAATGTAATTATCCTTAAAGATAATTTTTTGTTTTCTAAATAGTTATGAGTTTGATAATTTTTTTGAATAAATACCATGGTCGGTTTATTTTTTTTACTTAATGCTTAACATAACTTTTTGAGATTAATGCTGAATGGTATTTAGTAATATTAAGTATTAAGTTTATTTTTTTTAATATTTTATTTCTATTAAGGATAATGTTTGTTTTTTACATACTAAAAATTATCATCTTAACAGCATAATATAGTAAAAAATTTTAACTAGATATATTCAAATATCTAAATATAAATTTGATGTCAATATTTAATATCATTTCATAACTATTATAAATGATAAAAACAAACATTAATTAAATTTAAAATATTTTTATTTAAATGCATATTTTTATATATTTAAAGAAAAAGATTAAGAATTAAGTACAAATTTTAAAATATCAAGGGCCATAATATTTGATATTTATATTTAACATTACATTTCACCCCATGAAAAAAAACTAAAATGATAAATTTTTAATACTAGTATTTGATATCTCATTTTATACCATGAAAAAAATATTATATTTGTAATATGGTCTCGAAATTGTAGCATGAACTCTTGATCGGCATCTATCAAAAAATTATTTATATTTGAGCCTTAATTTCAGTTGTCACCATTACTTTCCAATTCCTCTTCAGTGTCGTATTCTAAAAACAATAAATCTGGAATTGAGACTTGTCGAAAAAAATTATGAACGGAGAAAATGTCATTACTATTTTTGTTTGTGTAGCATATGAATAAGGTGTCATTTTCTTTAATATTAGACAATGTGACTTAACAACACCAATTACACTTACAAAGACATTTCTTAATATTGCATGACTTAAGTTGAATATCTCTTCTCTTCCTAGAGCTTTATTACTACTACAAAAATTACTCAACCAATAACGTATATTATGATATGGTGTCTTAAAATCTTTAGTGTGTGTGTGTGTAT
Source organism: Sapria himalayana (assembly GCA_029783825.1). Classification (NCBI taxonomy): domain Eukaryota; kingdom Viridiplantae; phylum Streptophyta; class Magnoliopsida; order Malpighiales; family Rafflesiaceae; genus Sapria; species Sapria himalayana. Next base: position 235,648 of record JAREIK010007945.1, on the reverse strand, counting down.
GCTGCATCCACTAAATAATAATTTTTTGATAGAGAGAATTTAGTATATTATAATGTTATTAAATAAAAATAACAATAAATAAAATAAAATAATTTTCAAATAGGAATTCAAAAAAAGCTTGATCGAGCATTTTTCAAACTAGCATTTTTCTAATGGCTTTTTCTAAATAGAAAAGGTCAAAAAAATTTATTTAACGCTTTAATTATTTTATAAAAAATTTTAAGTGAAAAGTCTTAAAAAAATATGTTTCAGCTTAACGCTGAAAGTGATTTGATTTCAATATTAAGTTGAAAAAACAAACACGGCCTAAGTCTTGTTAACTCTTTGGATAGTGGATAGTTATATTTTAGTTTTGATTTTGTGATTTGAACTTTTATAATAATCATTTTTGAGTCAAAATTTTAGGACTAAGCTAATAATTTGGGATTTTGAATAAAAAGTTATCAAAAGAACAATGCGAATGATTATAATATAAGGAGAATGAGTAAGAAGGAATAATGATCAAGAGAATCTCTAAGAAAAACCTTGTTGATAGCAAATGTAGAGATGTGGAGATCTAAAAAAAATTATTTTACTGAATTGCAGACCAAATCCACGACTAAGGAAATGAAATCCATGATAAACTTTAATGTTAGGACAATCAACAAAGACAATATAATAGACAAGGTTGTGACTTTTGACAAATCCAAATATTGAGAGAAGGTATATAAACAGAATGACCAAACTCAGACATGCTATTTTGAAGGTATTACTCAATTACATTCTTTATACTAAAAAAGAACAAAACAAAGCTGGTTGTCATTTCAATATTGTTAAAAGAGGATATAGAGACCCAAGTTGTGATTCTTTAAAAAAATTATGAAACATCTATTACATGGTCATTAGATAATATCAAAGGAATCAACCGAATGAAGTGTATGAAAAAGAACATTATAAAAGAAGATATAAAACTGATGATTGAACTCCAATGATGGTTAAATTTAATCATGAAATAGGTTGTTAAAAAGATGCTTTTGAATTGGTTAAACATAAGCATTATTTATGAGATATATGATAATTCATAGGTGAGCCATATGCATCAACATACCAAAGAAAAGATGTCTAATGGTGGTGATAATAGCAAATAGTGAAGAGATTTTCATGTACACAACAATTGAATAGAGACAATATGTTGATTATCAGAAATTGAACAAATAAATAAATAATTATCACTTTTCACTCACATTTATTTATCAAATATTTGATAGGATATCCTCTCATTTTTTACAAAATTTTTTAGGTGGATATTAGGGTACAATCAAGTTTTGATTGATCCTATAGATAAAAAACCAATGGTCATTTGCCTGTATGGGATATTTGCTTTTAAAAGCATGTCATTTGGACTTTGTAATGCATTGATTAAATTTTTTTTATGATATATAAATATAATCTTTTCCAATCTTAATAAAGAGATTCTGAAAATATTCATGGATGATATCTCAGTTTATAAAAAATTTTCGAAGAACATTTGCATAATTTAGAAGTTATGTCGAACATTTATGAATAGAGAAATTTCATCTTAAGCTAGAAAAAAGCGTTACTTCAAGGTTAACGAGGGGATAATATTGAGACATATTGTGTTAGCTAGAGAATTGGATATCAATGACATAAAAGTGTCCATTATCAAAATCTTACCGACCCTACTATGGGAGAAAGATGTAACATTTTACTTTGATAAAAAATGCATAGATATCTTTGAAAAGTTAAAGAAGTTAATTGAAAGTATAATCTTGATTGTGCCACAATGAGAAGAATTATTTTCATTATGTGCGATGCAAATGCACATGCCTTGAGAGTTGTATTGTGATAGAAGTGGGATATATTTTTTAGAGTTATTTTAATGTCGAAGTGGTATAAGGATATTTGGAGCAAGTGAATTAGATAATGACGAAAAAAAAAATATTAGCTTTTGTTTTCTACTATGAAAAATTCTGACAATAAATATTTGGAGCAAAGGTGATTATTTATAAGGATCGAAGTGGTATAATACTTATTGACAAAAAAAGAGGTTAACCTTAGGCTTAGACTGATATGATAGATACTACTTCTCCAATAATTTTATCTTAAAATTAAAGGCAAGAATTAGAGCAAAAACAAGATAGTTGAATATTTATTGCAATTTGAACTTATATATGATAATATTAAAGAAGCTAAAATTTTAGAAAACTTTTTTGATAAGCAAATTTTGATAATAGAGACTTGGCATACATAGTATATAAAATTTACTAACTATTTAGCATGTGGTATATTTTTGCCATGTTTCACCTCACACAAAAAAATCTTTATGATGTGAAATATAAATTTTGGGGTGATCCATTATTATATAAAAGATAAACTTATCAAATTATAAGATGTATTCCTGAAAATCAGTAACAAGTAATTACACAAATTTTATTCATCATCATATGGAAGGCATTTTGGGAGAAATATAATTGTTCAAAAAAATATTATAATCTAATTTCTATTGGCAAATATTATTTCATAACTATCAAATTGTGTCATGATGATGTATGTGATTTATTCTAATGATGTGTGAGTGTATCTAGATGACATTAAATACCACTAAATTGTATTTTAAAAGTAAAAATCTTTGATTTATGAGAAATAGACTTCATTTGTCCTTTTTTAGTATCTTGTGAAGAATAATATATTATGTTGGTAGATGATTATATATCAAAATTAGTGGAAGTGACAATAATACATAAAATGACACAAACATAGTTTTGAAGTACTTGCTCAAAAATATTCACTTGATTCGAAGTACCATGATGTATCACAAGTGATGGTAAAAACTATTTCTAATATAGAATATTTAAAGTATATTTGTGAAAGTATGGAACTAAACATTAAAAAAGATTTTCATTTTATCCACAATTAAATGGACAAGCAAGAATATCAATCAAAAAGATATTAAAAATCTTATAGAAGATAGTCAATATGTCTAGCAAAGATTAGTCTCAATATTTTGAGGATGTTATTATAGGTATATAAAATTGCTTTTAAGATATCATTGGAAATGTCTCCCTTTGGACATGTTTGTGAAAAGTAATATTGTTTTCCTATTGAACTTTAAGATAAAGCATGATGGGATATCAAAAGGTTAAATAATGATTTGAAATATACAAATGAAATAATGTTTCTAGGGGAATTATGTTTTGGGGTGCTTCCCCAGAAAAATTTAAGAATTTGAAACTTATATTTTTAAGTTTAAAAAAAAGTCATCAAAATATAAAAACATTTAAATTTAGTACACTCTATTATATTTATACTAAACTACCCTCGCACTCTGTCATTGGTCCTCACCCTCTCCCTTTGGCCATTGTCCTTTCCTATCAAGCTGATAAAGCTCGACCACGAGCTCCATCGATCTCATGGAGCTCACGGTCGCGCTCCTCGAGCTCGACCGAGAGCTCCTTCGAGTTACAGGAGCTTGGTGTCATCCTCCTTTGAGCTCCTAAAGCTTGACCGAGAGCTCCATTGAGCTCATGTAGCTCGACCGAGAGCTCCGTCGAGCTCGACAACGAGCCTAACGGAGCTCTCGGTCTTACTCCAGGATCTCGACGTAGAGCTCATTTGAGCTAATCGTCGAGCTCCATCAAGCTCCAGGAGCTCAGCGTCGAGCTCCATCGAGCTTAAGGAGCTCGACGACGAGCTCGATGGAGCTCTCGGACGAGCTCCTTTGAGCTCCAGGAGCTCGAATGAGAGCTCGACAATGACTCTACGAAGGAGCTCGTGGAGACGGGCAGGGAGAGAGGGGTAGGGAGAGAGAGGCAAAAGGTGAGGACAGACGGGCTAAAAGAGATGGGTGAGGACGTGAATGAGGGCGTGGGCATGGACAAGAGCTTGGGCGAGAGTTGGGCGAGGGCGAGGGTAGTTTAGGACTTATGAAATTATGTGCACTTATTTTTAATTTATTTTTAGTTTTATGACTTTTTTTAAAATATCAAAATTTTAGTTTCTAAATCTTAAAAATTTCTGGGGAAATACCCCATAACATAATTCTCCCATGATTCTACATACGAGGGTTTGAAAAAGTTAAAAAAAGAAGCACATAACAACACACATATTTATAAAGATAAAATAAAATAATAGCACAACAATAATTTACTATTATGTTTAATGTCAGAAAAAAAAATATTAGTTTTTAATTCTCAATTGAATTTTTTCTTAAAGAAATTGAAATCTAGATTAAATTTTCCATTGAAATAATATTTATAACACCTTATGGAACATTTATGGTAAAGTCAAAAATACATACGAATTTAAGGTAAATAGACAAAAATTAAGATATTACATATCTGAGATAGAATCCATTGATGACATAATTGAAGAAAAAGTATTGACAGTGCACACCAGTATGACTTTGATATTACATAATGAAGTTAACTAAGAAAATATTGAAAATAAAGATGTGGTTGTGCCAAGCACCATAATTTTGGGGATACAAAATAAATTAGTCAGTCATAAGTTTAAAGATAAAGCTATAACTTTGCATAACATTGAGATTAAGGCATGAATGACTGTACTGAATGCTATGACTACGGAGATTAAAAAAACAAGAAAAAAGAAAAACTTAAAAGAAATACAGAGACTATACACAATGCCACACCTTGGGATTCGGGATCTAAGAAGAGAGGTGAGCAAAGAAAGAAGAAGCCATGAGACCCAATAAATTTGTGGCATTTAATGAAGAAACAACCCATGTAATAAGTATAGCTAAAGCAAGACTAAAGAAATAAACAAATAATGGGTAAACTAATATACTAAGAAGCTAACATGGACATTTGAGATCTCTAGTAAAAAAAAGGGATTTTAATAGTTTAACTATAGATGATAAACATTGTGCTACTTAGGAAGTAACACATATTCACCACATAAATGAATATACACAGCTAATAAGTTATGAGTACATTTATATAATACAAACTCTATCATTACTATCAACAAGTCTACTTGAAATTGCTTTACTAATTTTAGCTATAATGACAATCAAATCTAGTCGTAGAATTTTTTTGAGATGTTAAAGATTAATTATTTTGGAAGAAATTATTACTTGGGGATTATTAATTATTATAATATGTGAGTTTATTTGATATTCAAACGAACAAACATTTTTATTTATTTTAGTGATTTGTGATGATGTGTGGATATTGAAATGAAGTGATCATGGAATGATTTCATAACTTTAGAATTTTATTATGTTTTGATTAATAGTTATGAGATTAATAGCTCTTTGGATATGCTTAGCCAAGATGGTAAAATATGAAATCTTGCATAGTTTTGATATTTATTAAAATATTCTTGACTTTAACTTTTGACTAATTGATCATAGTGATCTTTGTATACACCACAACCTTACCAAGTCATTAGCATAATCTTTCTATTATCTAATATTTTCTATGAGACTTCAATATTAACATTGAGTTACATCCATAGTTATCTTAAAAATTTTAAATGATGACAATATTAATTCTATGTTGGAGTAAACAAATATCCTATTAGTTCTAAAGATCACAACAATATCCTAGTGTCATAATTTTATCTTTGATAAAGCTTGGTGGTTTCAAGTCAAAATTAAAACCATTTTGCAAAGTAATACCCTTTGAAATATATAAAATTATAAAATCAAAACTACTTCAGCCAAACCCTAGAACCATAATAATGATTCAATATAATCATTTTCTAAAGCCACGATTCTTTTCGAAAGAAACAAAAACCACGACCTTTACACACATGCTAATTATTAGTGTAATGATATCATTGTAGTATTTTGATAACATGATATGTGAGAAGTTAATGTCAATGTCATGAGCTCAAGGGCACTCACTACACCATGAATACATACATGAGACCTATTTAGTGTCGCGGCTATTTATTGTTTCATGGTCATATAACAATAAAAAGACTAATATCAATGCCACAACTATTTTATAATATCTTGGCCATATAAGAATATGAAAGATCTTTCACTATACCATTCTATTTTCAATGCCACAAACCTCTGTAAAGAACATGAAGATAAATATAACATGCATTATAGAGACAGGTCTAAGTCATAATTATTTTCCAGCATTATAACTTTTTATTACATAAAGATTAAGATAGATTTTTGAGCCAAGATTATTTTCTAGAATTACTACTTTATTCTAAAATTTATGACTTCCTACTTTGAGTAATGTTGAAACACTATAGTTTAAAAATGAAAGAATGAAAAATTTTAAACATATTTTATTCATTTATTTCCATGCAACATGCACAAATATGATACAATCATAAAATCATAGAAGCAAACTTTGTACTTGCCATGAGGCTCAAAAATAAGCAAGAAATACAATACTTTATATTAATTCTTAGAATTGAGGGATATATCTTTGAAATTTACCCTTACGTGATAGATTTAAGATTTTTTTATCAAAATAGCATGTAGTATAAAATTTGGGTAATTTAACTTGACACTGATTATTTTTTATTACTGAATATGTTTATTTTATATGTTGTAAATATTGATAGATTGAAAATTAAATAAAAGTTAACTCAAACCATAACTATTAAATAGTTTGTGTGAGATTTAGTGATAGATAAACCATAGCTCACTCACATGGAATGAAATTTGTGATAGTCCCTCTAAATATGGTATCTAAATTAAACATTTATATTAAAAAACAAAAAAAGTATTTTAATTATTAAATGTATGATTATTATGAAACTCAATATATAAATATATTTACATACTAATCCATTGTATATATATATCTTAAAAGAACACCCAATTAGAATAAATATTATATAACCTTGACCTAAATATTTTACCTTGGAATGAGAATTGCATAAATACACATTAGATAAAAAATAATTATCAAGAAACGCATAAAGTTAAAACATATGGTAACAATAATATGAGTTATTTTCAATCATACAATTCTTATTTATAAAATTTGAGAAATATATATATAAATTATACAAGTATAATACTTACGAAGTCATTATACAACATAAAAACCATGTCAATCCCTAGTTTTTATGATATTCAAGGTTGGAGAATAAGAAAATATATAAAAAACTATCAAAAATAATTAATAAAAGTACATAAAAAAGATAAAATAATAAACTCGCATACATAGATGATTTATAATCTTAATAGTAACAAATTAAGAAAACTACAAAGACTTCTAATTGATTAAGCATGCAGTTACAACCACACTGTATGGCATAAGAAAAAAATCATTGAATACCCAAAAATTCATTTTGTATCTAAAAATAATATAATTCAATCTCATTATAATATATCATATAAATTAAATGAAGACTCATGAATGAGGTACATGAATAAAAACTTACTTTAATATTTGTATGAACAATGTACTTTTGGATCTCTGAGAAAACTCTGCTACTTGAAGAACCTTAATAGAACAAGAAACTCACACAATAGCATATGTTATAATTGATACAACTTAGACTATAAGAATGAATTTCCTAACTAATAAAAATAGTTAGGATAACAAAGTCAATAATATAATTATTATATTAACAAATAAGCTCTATTTTATGCAAATTGAGTTGATGCATAGAATATAAGTCTTAGGTGATCAAGTCTTTTAGTTAAACTTAAAAATCTATACTAATAAAAGCTCATAATACTATAATACACGCCTTGAGAATACTCTTAACCAAGAAACTTCAATCAATTATGATTGTTAAGATATAAATGTAATCATAGACATGCCTATTATTTGTAATTAACATCATAATAAGAGCAACTCCAATGAGAGATGTCAAAAAAAAGTTTGTTAAATGTTATTTAGCAAACTTGAACAGTGTTTTATCACCCCCAAACAGATTTTTGCTCCAATGATAGGTGCCAAAATAAGGTGTTTTTTTAATAATTAAACTTCTTTTAATTAAAATTTTTTTTTAACCCATGAGATCATTTGAGATACACATATTTTACATCATCTCTTTTTTTTTTCTAAGATTGCCAAATATGACACCAAGACCTTAGCCACCGCTTATACCAACTCCATTGGAGTAAAATTTTTTATTATTTGGGTGCTATTTTAGTGGCTATGTAGATGACACCCCTTATAGCAACTCTCATTAGAGTGGCTAAGTATCAATATACTCAAAATCAAAAGTTAAATGTCTACTAACTAATAGTTCATCTATCCAATTTTTTAGCTAATATTTTAAGTGAAAGTTCTCAGACCGAATTAACCCCAATGAACCAAGAAATAAAGAACTAAAAGTTATTTTGAAATAAAGAGCTGACAAAAAACCCATTAAAGAAACTAATAGTAACAAAGATTCTCAATATAATAGATACATATTTCATGGGTAATGGTGCTTTATTGGGATGCATTATTTAGTCTTTATATTATTTTTATGCAAATTGATATATATATATATATATATAGTATTATTACATACTATTGATTAAATTAGGTAAATATTGTATATAATTTCATCTTTGTTTAAAAAATATTATTGCTGTACTTGGATTCGGATGCTCTCATCAAAGCAGTCGAGCTCTCAATGGAAATTGTTGCTATTTAAATGAGATTGATGCGCTAATATTTAATAAATATATTGTTAATTAAGCTCTATGAAGGGAACAAGCTTAAGTTTCATTATTTGTTGAGATGTGATTTTAATATTCTTTAAATAATTCATCTATATGCATTGTAAAGTCAATTTTATTCCTTTTTTTTAAGCATGTTAAATTTCTCAAAAATATGTTACCCTAATTTGTTTCCCCACAAACCAAATTAATCCCTTTCTTTGCATAGTATAATCATGCATATAATCTTTTTGCTCCACCATGATCATCAATAGCTAAAAAAAAAAAACTAACAATTTTGCAATAACAAAACAAAACATTACTTAGCTTTCTATTTATAAGAATTACTTTTAGATAGTATTAATAGTTATTACAATTTATAGAGCATTGAGGTATGTGTGCTGAAAATTGAAATAACAAGAAATTGTCCTACATCAAACACGGCAATTTGTTATACCTATACTCAATGAAAAATAATATGTAATTCCCAGTCTAATTATACACTGAATTTGTAGTACTGCATAACTAATTTAAAATAAATCAAATATAGAAAAAAGTCCAACGCATAGAAGGAGAATTAAAAATATCTAGGTGATTTAAGGGGTGGGTAACAAGTAAATGTGATTTTATAAAAAAAAAATCACATCTTAAATATTTACGAAAAAAATTGTGATTAAAAAACAATTTTATATATTTTAATTTTATTTAATGGAAAACTATGTTTTGACCACTCGTTATGAGATAATTGAAAAAATTAACTCAAGATTTATTATTTATATATTGGTGCAGTAAACTCTTTAATTATTTAAATTTTTGGTGCATGCTATTATACTAATGCCAAAATATCCTTAACTATTAATTAATTAACTATTAATAGATATTCCAGGGGTTTTACAATGTCATTGTTATTTGAAACAATAAAAAGAACATGGCCAGGGCCACGCTATTTCACGTGCTATAACTTTGTATTACATAAACAAAACGTATAAGTTATAGATACTTTATTGCACTGCAAATTTTTATTATAGAAACATTGAGGTCTTTCCAAATCATCATCACTTTCAAAATTATAGTATAAATGAAGAGGGATGATACATCTTCAAAAAAATTGTCTTCAATCCACGAGACCAAGAGTAAAATGCAACAACAATCTTAGGAAAGATTTTAGACTCCATATAAGATCAATAAGTAAGCTAATGATGAAAGACAAAAACTAAACCCAAGAATTAGGGCGGCATGCTCTCAAACCACCCATCTCTAAGGTCAAATGAAATAATCAACTAAAATACTATAAGATTAGAGTTTGTATCCTAGATTTTCATGAGGGCTTTCATTGAGAACTCAATATTCAAGAGACTTTCTCTTGTAGCTCATTTGAGTCTCTCCCCAATATTATGCTAAATTAATGTTTAGTATTTGTCTAATTATGATTTAAGTGATGTATGAAGGATTTTATGATTAATTGATGTATTAAATTTATGTCGTGGAATAAAAATTGATGGAAATATTAATTTAATAAAACTTATGAATTTGACTATTTATAAGTTTGTACATGTCATAGTGGATGGTTACGAGTAAATCAAGAGGATTACTGAAATATATAGTAGGAAAAAAGTGATAGTCATTTCAACTATAATGCATGAGACAAACATATATATTAAAACCTAAAATTGAGGTATATTAATATTCATGAATATGATACCCATGAAACTAAAAACATGAATGATTTTATATATCACTCTGTTGTATATGTCATATGAGAATTAATCCTCAATTGATTTAGATGTTAGTCTAATTAGATGATATCTGCTCTAAACATGTTTTGCATTCTTATGCATTTTAAGTTCCCTTGAGTTAGCAATTACTCAACTATTATCACAATAAGGTAAAATAGGCAATTACATAGAAAGAATGACTCATAGATCCATCAAAAAGTTTCTAAGCCATATTATCTCTTCAACTACCTCCAAGGCTGTCAAATATTTGAGCTCCATAGTAGAATCAATAATACAAGATTGTTGATACCCCTCAAACTAATGGCTCCATTTTCTAAGATAAACACATAATACGAGGTGGACATTCGTAAATCCTCATACAATTGGAAATTAGAATCTTTATACATTCTAGGTATAAGATTGTTTGTATGATATACTAATTTATAATCTCTCATTCTTCTCAAATACTTGATTATAAGTTTCTTTACTGTCTAATATTCTTTTTCCAGGCTAGACAAAAATTTGTTGGCCTGCATCAAAATATATGTCAAGTCTAGTACCAAATATTGTAGACAATAGGCACCTCTATCTTATCAAGAGTTTGGGGACATTGTTTCTTAGGTAGAATGATTCAATGTCTAAAATGAAAACTTTTCTTAGAACTTGTGCATACCAAAATGGGTCATAATCTAATCGATATAAACATATTGAGATAAGCTTATCATTTTTTGATTGTGATTTCACAAAAGTTTAATCACAAAAGTTTAATCTCAAAAGTGATAGTCATTTCAACTATAATGCATGAGACAAACATATATATTAAAACCTAAAATTGAGGTATATTAATATTCATGAATATGATACCCATGAAACTAAAAACATGAATGATTTTATATATCACTCTGTTGTATATGTCATATGAGAATTAATCCTCAATTGATTTAGATGTTAGTCTAATTAGATGATATCTGCTCTAAACATGTTTTGCATTCTTATGCATTTTAAGTTCCCTTGAGTTAGCAATTACTCAACTATTATCACAATAAGGTAAAATAGGCAATTACATAGAAAGAATGACTCATAGATCCATCAAAAAGTTTCTAAGCCATATTATCTCTTCAACTACCTCCAAGGCTGTCAAATATTTGAGCTCCATAGTAGAATCAATAATACAAGATTGTTGATACCCCTCAAACTAATGGCTCCATTTTTTAAGATAAACACATAATACGAGGTGGACATTCGTAAATCCTCATACAATTGGAAATTAGAATCTTTATACATTCTAGGTATAAGATTGTTTGTATGATATACTAATTTATAATCTCTCATTCTTCTCAAATACTTGATTATAAGTTTCTTTACTGTCTAATATTCTTTTTCCAGGCTAGACAAAAATTTGTTGGCCTGCATCAAAATATATGTCAAGTCTAGTACCAAATATTGTAGACAATAGGCACCTCTATCTTATCAAGAGTTTGGGGACATTGTTTCTTAGGTAGAATGATTCAATGTCTAAAATGAAAACTTTTCTTAGAACTTGTGCATACCAAAATGGGTCATAATCTAATCGATATAAACATATTGAGATAAGCTTATCATTTTTTGATTGTGATTTCACAAAAGTTTAATCTCAAAAATGTGACTAGCTTCGCCCAAGTCTATCACATCAAACTGATTGGACATCCAAACCTTTAAAGAAGAAAACCTCTCATATTATTTTTAATAAACAAAATTTCATCTACATACAACTCTAAGAATACCACCATGTTATCATTGCATTTTTTTATATACAAGATTCATCTAGATATTCATCAAAACTATAAGGCTTAATAGGTTGATCAAAATGAGTATTCTAATATTTGAATGCTTGTTTAAGTCTATATATTGATATCTTTAGTTTACACATGTGTTTTGGTCATTTTCTATAAAACCATCAGATAGCATCATATAAATGTACTTCTCAAGATTTTTATTCAAAAATGTTTTCTTTATGTCTATTTTCCAAGGTTCATATTTATAAAGAGTTATAGTGGATAAGGGAATTCAGGTATACTTCAGCATTGCTAGTGGTAAAAAAGTTTCTTTATCATTGATTTTCTATTTATGAGTAAAACCTTTTGTAACAATAATAGCCTTATAAGTCTCAATTTTATCAATTATTCCTTTCTTTTTTATAGATACACATGTATTTGATGGGTTTTATTTCTTTAGATAGTTCCATAAAATCTTAGACTTAATTATGTGCATGGACTATATTTTTTATTTCATAGAATTTTGCTCTGCTTATTTGTGTTTGAGTGCTTCATCATGGTTATAGAAATTAATATCTACCTCATCAGTGATTATATAATAAGAGTCTCTTAAGAGTATATACCATGAAAGTTGACGAATGACCCTCCAACCATGATGAGACATGTCATTTAGATGTATACTTTTATTAGTGCATAGTAAAAATATTAATTCTTGCAAGATCATGATTATTTGGCAATATCACTGACATGTCAGTGATATGTTTATGAGTCTCGATATCAATATTTTTTTTTAATAATCATATAACCATTATGAGATAATGAGATGTCTGGAATATTACTATGTGGTATTTTTTCTTGTACTATCAATATTTAAGAAGTTTACACTAGTTTTATCTTCTCTTAATTCAGCTAGAGCAAATTTACCTTTAGGCTTGTGCCTAATTTCATAATCTTTTTCTAAGATTCGAGCATTGGTGCTAACAAAGACCTTATGCTCATCTGGACAATAGAACATTACACCCTTGTTTTCTCTAGGATATCCTACAAATAATTAAATTTTCATTTTTTTGTTCTAATTTATATACTATCCCTTTATGCACTTGTGCTAGAAAACCCAAAGTTTAATGTATTTCAAACTAGGCTTGACCCATGTCCACAACTTAGTTAAACTTGACCAGCCCAGGATCTAAGGCTGGTGATCAAACTTCAAAGTCCGAAGTTTAACTGACGGAGAAGCCCAAACTCAATGCTTGACTTCCCATCTCCCAAGACCCGAGCCAGATGACCCGATGATCTCAGAGGCCGAACCCAACCTATAATCTACAAGTTCCAAAAGCCAAAGCTTCTGGAATTGTGACTGTTGGGTCGATTTGACGGTCTAACCGACCCAACAGACAAAATAGATACATTTTTAGAGCCATTGGATTTGGCCCCAATGTCTAGGAGGTAGAATCCGATGGATGTTGTGATTTTGCCACTTAAATTATCAAAAAAAAAAATTTAAAATTATAAAAAAATTTGATTTTTATTTAAATTACATTTTTAAAATCTATATCTTACTCCCCCCCCCTCTCATTCATAATTTATATCTTATTGTGCTCTCTCTCTCCCTCCCTCTCTCTCTTATTATCTCTCTGTCTCCTCTTGGCTCACATCTCTCTCTCTCTCTCTATCTAGATATCTTCTTTTGGTTTTGATTTTCGAGACTTGGGTGTGGAGTACGAACATTATAAAACAAATGATATTTTATGCATTATGAGTATTAATTTTTAAATTTTTATTTTGTTTAGTTTTTTTTTTTTAATTTTTATTAAAACTTTTAGTTTAATAAATATTAATTATTATATAAGTTTAAAAAATTACAATATAATTTATAAACTAATACAAAATTAAAATGACAAATAGTAATTGTAATGACGATAACCTAATTATTTTAAACATTAATAATGAAAATTTTAATATTAATAATGATAACTTTATGAAAAGGTCTGAAGCTATCAAAACTTTATTTTTTTAGAGGTGTCAAACGGGATGTGCTGGGCCGGCTCGACCTATTTTTAGCTGGCTCAACTGTGCTTTCGTGTCGGGCCAGGCACTGCATAGTTATTGTACCGTGTCGTACCTGGCCCAATATAGTTCTGTGGATGTCAGCCCTGCACAAGCCCGCGGCACGAATCCGCTTGGTTCGACCCGGTCGAGCAGAACCCCTAATTTAAAAAAAAAGTAGGAGTTCGGCTACGCGCCATCACGCCGCTGTGCGGTGAACCTCTAATTTAAAAAAAATTAGGGCTTTGACACACACTATCGTGTAGCCGAACCGCCCAAAACTCTAATTAAAAAAAAAGGTTTCTCGGCTCGTGCTGAGGTATCGTGCTGGGCCAGTCACGGCATGAGGTCCAGTTGGCCTTGGCACAACACGTAGAGCTGGCAATTTGAGCCCGGCCCATTGGGCTAGCCCGACCAACCCGAAATTAGGGCCAGGCTGGTCTCTAATTTTGTTGACCCAAAAAACCGGGCCAAATTTAGCCCGGCCCGATTGACCCGCGGGCCTAATAGAATCGGACCGGGCCAGCCCAATTTTTTTCAGGCTGGCCCGATTTGAAAAATTAAATGAAGAACCAATTTTTTATTTTACTTATCCAAGTCCATCATAGATATTTTTATTTTTTTAATGAATACTGGGCCCTATTTCCAACTCACAAGTCACAACTCACAACATGCTAATTATTAAAGATTATAAATTTTGTAACTTGTTAAACATATTTTCTTAAGGAGATCTTGCTGGAATAATGGAATTGCATGATGAAATAGTCCTCTTTTTTTTTCTTGAGAATAATAGAGAAGGAAATTAGTTTATTGAATAAAATAATTTCACATTTTTTTTTCACAAAGGGCTAGGCTGGCCTGCTAGCCTGCTAGCCAGATATAGGGTCGGGCAGGGTCAACAAAATAGCAGCCTAGTTTTAAATTAGACTCGGCCTGGTCTGCCCGATTATTCCATTGGCCCGGTGTGGGCCCGGCCCAGCCCGATTTGCCCGCCCGACTTGCAAATTGTAATGGCACGACACGATTGGTGCCGTGGTTAGGTACTGCACAAGCCAGGGCACGGAAATTTTCCGTGCCAGGTCACCCCAGGCATGCCCGAATCATGCTGTGCCTCATGCCAAATCGGGCCAGCCCGGCCCGGTTAACACCTTTAGTTTTTTCCAATCGCTTTGACTCAAACTCAAACAACTAAAAAAAACTAGAATAAAATCAATAGTTTGAACTCACTTTTAATATTATATAACATAAAAATATTAGGAGTGCCGATGGGGAATCAGAACAATGTAAATATTGTAAAAAAAATATTAACTTATAAGAGTTCATATGATACTGAGCACCTTAAAAGATATTTCAAATAATATACTAAAAAATATGGTATATTAGATCATAGGCAAACCCAAATATATGGTGGGTTCTCTAAGGTTAGATCTAATTCAGCCTCAATGTTGACCCCTTTCATATACTACAATAAGTTAGGCATGAAAGACATGACCAAACTAATCACCACGTTGAGTCTTCTAATTATATTTTCGAAAGATCCAAAATGTTGTCCGTATCATGCAGACTTATTTTCAGCTTGCATATCATATGATTTCTAGGTTCATATCTAAGAATGACATACTAAAATACTATAAATTAGAAAAATAAAAAGTAGATAATAAATTTAGAAAATATAGTTGAATGGTATCCATGACATCCGATATCTAAACTAGTCACGTTGATATATCTTATGCATGCCTCACCACCCATTATGTAGATTCTAAATAGATTAAAAATAAAAAAATATTAAATTTCTCAAAGATTCTTTATCCTCATGATGACCCAGCCATTTATGAGTGCATGATTATAATTTTTAGATAATATAATATTCAAAATAAAATATATAGTATTACATTTGATAATATATCTAATAATAGAGTAGCTATTAACATGTTTGTTAGGACTATTAGAGATGGGCCATTAGGAGCGATTTTCCATGTTAGATGCATGTGTCACGTCATTAACCTTATAGTACAAGTGGGGATGAATGTTGTTTATCCTACTTTAGAAAATATATATAATTCACTAAAATTTCTTTATATTCCTTACAGATAATAAAAGTTTAGTAGTCTCTATTTGTCTGTAGGTCTAAAGAAGAAAAAATTCCAATCAGATTTGAGACTATCAGAATTACACATACCTGATGTTTGAGTCACATGTTGGATATTAGCATATGATATCCAACTATGTCAATGATAATAGTGACTAACTTATTGATGATACTAACTTGGCTATAAAATTTTCATTTATGAAATTCTTGGAAATTTTTTATGATACGATAAAAATATGTGTCTGTTTATACTCCCACCACTTGTATTGTACTCATGTGCATATACAATATTATTAGCATGTTTAAAAAGTTTATAGATGACCCAATATTTAGCAATATATTTATAAAGATATAAATCAAGTACTTATAGTACTAGTCTGTCATTCAATCTATTTAATATATAGCTACCTGAATGGACCATATGGTTAAGATGTAATAGGTAATAAATATTTTGACATACATATCTTTGTGCATGAACTAAGAAGACTAACCTGAAGGGTTCATTCACTAGATATTGACTGAGCTATTTACATATTATGATACTAGGTATTATTGTAGTAATAATAGTGATGCTTCGAGTATGGACATAGATATCATATTCGAAGATAATGACTTATCCATTCAGTTAGCAAGGAAAAAATGATGGGGTGGACCATCAAATAGGTGTGAGCTATCTCAGTACTTAGGTACCAAGTACTACTCAACCCTATTACATACCAATAATAAAAATTTTAATATTTTAGAGTTGTAGAAATTATATGAGTCTACCTATTCCATGCTGACTAAGACAACATGGGATCTATTGACTCCTCTAGTATTGACCATAGCATTAGAGTCTACTTTTTTTATTATAGTGAATGTGATTCAAATAAGAATAGAGATTATAATTATATATTACTGAGGTATTAGAATACATGAAGGATTGAGAGGATTAGAGCTTGGGCATCTAGGATCGTGCTGCAACTATAGTAAGAGTGGAGGAGTTAGTTGTTGATGATGATTTGTGAGACTTTGATGATGATTAATGACTAAGATTGAGTCTATTGTACTACCTATGTACTATTGCTAGTGATAATGATACATCATATGTTGATGAGATTTATCATTTTTGGATTATCTTTGTTTATTTATTTTAGTCATTTAACTTTGAGCTTGCTACTTTTTTTATTATCCTGTTCTTTGTTTATTCAGACACTTACTTATGGGATTTATGTTTTATGTTTACAAGTTTATCTTTGATATATTGATTTGTATATTTTAATGATTTTATCTTGCTTTGTTATTTTATAATTTTTACGTATTTTTATTTGTTAATTGTGCATTTTGACTTGTGAAAGTTATTTTAATTTTTTATTGTATCAATTTAATTAATTTCTAATATTTTTGAAGTTTGGAATGACCCAATTCTGAAGGGCCAAAATAGCATGACCCAGCATGACATGGCTTGCGGGGTCAGGCCATGTCATGCAGGGTCATGCCGGGCACAAGATGGGCTGGCACTTCTAAAATCGTGTAGTGCCTAACATGACTTGGTGCCCCAAGTGAGCCACAAAAAATGGACCAGCTCGGCTCGACTCGACGTGTTTGATACCTTTATAGCCACTTCATGCTCAGATAGGTTTCAAAATTCTTTGGCTTTATATCCCTTAGCTACAAAATTCTATTTGGTCATCTTTCCTTCCAATAATGAATTATAGATTTGAACTATTTTCACTTTCAATAAATCCAAAAGTTTTTTCTTAAACAGTCTCAAGATCAATTTTAGATTTATATAACATAGGCATAAGTAGCAAATATATGTTTTATTAACTTGTATATATTGCTTTCTCTTATATGACATGATATTAATATTATTCAATTCATATTGTTGCAATGGCGGACAAACAAGATTAATAATATAAAGATTATTTTTCAATGAACCATAATAGATTAACCTTTTATTCAAATAAATTATTACAAAATCATTGAATATAAATGAGTATCCATATTTATCTAAACTCGAAATAGAAATTTAATTATTTCTAATGGAAGATACATAAAGAAAAAATTAAAAATTTTTAAAAATGTCTTTTCAAAATGAAGATGCTAATGTAACCTTCCGATGCAACTGTTTCCACCTTTGTAATATTATCCATGTGAAGATTAATCTCACCAACTTAGTTTTTTGGTTTCCAAGAACCACTACAAAAAATTACAAAAGTGATTAGTGACTTTCATATCTATACTCAAGATATTGGTAGAAACTACAACTATACATGTCTCAATTACCAGTGAATGAGATTTACATTGATTATATACCTTGCTACGATAAACCAGACACTTTCTTTCAATACCCTTACTATTTATAGTGGAAATATTTATTCTTGGGTCTTTCACTCTCACTTGTGATCATGGAGTTTCTTGGAAAACATGCATATGTTTCTAAAATTTATTTTTTTTCTTACCCTTTGGCCTAAAAAAGGTCTTTTTAGTAACAAGGATATGAGATTTTTTCTTGATAAAACTCTTAGTTAATAGCAATTCTTTAAACAATTATGCAAATGTTCATTAAAGTTTATTCATATTATAGTTTAAGCAAAATTGTTTACATGAATTTGGTAGTGACTAGAGAATGATATCGATATAGGAATTCCCATCAATTTAGATTCACTAGATCTCTATTTCAATAAGAATGGCAATCTTTATAAATATGATCTCTTACTGGGGTATTTGTAGTCATTATAGTATTTATTTGATCTTTCATAGCTTTCTACCTAGCATATATTGATGTTAGAGTTGAGGTACATTAAAGCCAAAATATTTTTTTGAGACTAGACATATATATTTTTAAAATTTTTTGAGATTAGACATTATATCATAGGCAAAAGACATAGATTGATGCTGATATTGTAGTACATTTGACATAGAAGCTAAAATAAATTATTTTGATATCTCATTAGTTTTTACTCACTTCTTGTAAGGCCTGGCTTCCTCTTTGATTGTCACTTCATTAGGTTTATTTGAGCAATGATCTTTGAGTAGAATCTTATTGTTCTCTATAATCAAAATAATATTTAGATTTTTTTAAATCTATGTAATTCATTCCAATAATTTTTTTTTTGAGAATTGTGTCGAGTAGATTAAAAGTTATTATTTAAAACCTATAAAAATTACAATGAGTTGATTAACTTTGAATTCCATTTCAAGTATTGGTTCTCTCCACCAATGCTCTAATTAAAGAATATTAATTATTTATTATTCATCCAAATTGATCAATTTCTTTTAACCTCTATCATAAACAGACTAAATAAATGACTTACCTTTAGTCCTATAAATAATAGTGGTGACTTTGATAGAGAGGATAATATTATTTACAACTAAGTATATACCATCACATAATTCAAAACTAATTATTCTTAGATGAATCCTTTATGTGTTGAAGTGATTCATTTTAATAATTTGTTGAATTATCTCATGGTGGTTTATACTTAGTGCACCCACAAATCAATTAGTCTAATTGGGAGAAGATACTATGACCATCATGTTAATCGACTTGCATCACTTACAAATTAGTGATGAGACCTTGAGATTCATGTTTGATAAATTTATTCGGCACTTACATATTTGGAAAGATTGAATGTTTTAATTTATAAAATTAGAAATTAAAATTACTAATTCCCTCTAAAAAAGATATATCTTAGGAATTAGTTTAATTTCATTTATATTTATTATTATCAAAAATGTGATCTTCTAGTTGAACATGTATTAATAAGAGCATGATGAAATTTTTTTTACTAACAATCATCATACAAGTTATCACACATATCCATCATTTACATCTCCACATTATACCACTATGCATGCCATCACAACTAACCACAATGCATGCTATCACATCCATTCCACAATGCATGTCATCAATTTCAATCCAAGATAATAGCATAACTATTATATCCAACCACAAACAACAGCCTAGTTTTTATGGCCTTTATACTTTACCAACTTCTTTTTTGGAAGGCGGGATTTGGGTTAGTGACTCTGCAAGGATCTACCTTAAATGAAATCCATATTCATTGTTGCTTAGAGATTTTTATCTCTAAAAGTGATGACATCTCACATTCACCTTCAAAATTATGGTAACATATATCACAACAATATCTACTTTCCCCATTGTGAGATCCACCACTATCATGATTCACCACCGCAATCTATGTCACATCCAAATTTATAATTACAAAGTCTTATGCTTCCTTATCAAAGTTCACAAATTCATCTACTTAATTATTTTGAAAAAAAATTTTTACTACATCTCAGTGTGATCATAAATATCACACAAAAAACACAAAATAATAACCTTTAAATCAATGAACATTAAACACGTCAAACTCATTACCATTCAACCATATGACCACAATAGTTGGGTTATCATTTGCATAATAAAACTTAGAACACTTCTGTTTTAATCAAGGCAGCCATTCATTCCATTTACATGCAATAACTTAACCAAAGCCTATAATACCATTGTCGGGGCTTTGCATCCCTTTCTTATGATAATGTCTGTGGATTAGATGATTTGCATTTAGGGATGAGTTTTTAAAGCAAAGATTTTGAAAACATAACTTAATGTTTTCTTTGTTTTCAACTAGGAGTGGCCTCCTATATGCTTGCTTCACATCATTTTATGAGGAAAAAGTAAAAAAAAAGTAAAACACATCACATCATATTTTAAAAGGTGATGTGATGTTCTCTTATATATATATATGCATAATCAAATAATTAATTTGATTTTAATTAAAATCAATTTATATGATTTTAATCAAATTACTTATTCTGATTTTATATACATATATATTCTAAACAAATAGACAATATCTTTAATTATAATTTTAAAACCTATTGTTTATAGCACTAAATAAGCTATGAAAGGGATCCCAACTAAAATTAGATTTTGTGCTGCTGCCAATATAAATTATGTTGGACAAATTACATTTATCATTAATAATTCCATAATTAAATTATAATTGAACATTCTGACTTATTCGAAATAATTCAAGTTTGATATTGTTTAACATCCTTTAAACTCCATATGTATTTTAGATACTCATCGATTAAATTAAATTATGAATAATTTAATTTAATCAATCTCTTATTACTTTTTTGAGATCTTCCATTTTACTTATTTGATATGCTGGATTAAAATTTACTAGTAGAATGTAATAATATCAAAACTTATAAGTATCATCATGGAAGTATCATTAATTTTTTTGACAGGACACAAATTCCATCAATAATTAATATTCATCAAACACCTGATAAAGTTATCCAACTTACTAAGTTTAGTAATTTATTTATATATCTCTTTTTTATAAATCAAAATAACTATTAATTGTGTGTTTTTTAATTATTTCAAAATTAAGAATAATATTTTTTACAATAACAATGAGGTATATTCTGTTTACATGTCAAAAACTATTCATATCATAATAGTTATATTCACTACATACAAATATACCATCAAAAAAAGTCATAATTTTATCATTCTCTATTATGCTATAATCTTACATGTAGTATATCAAACTCCATCAATATTATGAATAATAGGAATAAATTCTACAAGAATCGATGATTTGATCTTCTACGAATAAGTCAAATTCTATGTATCAAATCAGCTAATATATAGAATAAATGATATATGCACATTATTTTAAAATGCAAACTTAGCTCAATTGCAAATTACTCATATTTAAAATAACAAAATATACTAAAACTTACAACAAATCAAATGATATTCAATATAAAAATTAATAATATGTTATGTATAACATCTATGTGTATGGGTGTAAGTGCATATAAGTGGTTATGTGACACCCCATCCCCTAGGAGGTCTCATTCCTTACATCACACAATAAAATATGCAATAAAATAAAAATTTCTCAAATATAACGTACACATTTGTTTTCACTTATTTTATTTGTTCAGAGGAAAAAAAATATAATATATTATTCAAGCCACAACTGGTTTCATTCACAAGTGCAATCCCACATGTGGGTCTGTCATATGTCTTAGACCTGTACCAGAAAAGAGTCCCACAGCGGAGTGAATAAATCTCAGAAGATGTAAACTTCTACAGGGCTACTACCTAAAGTGCATGTAAAACAGCTTGTGTATATATCAAAACATATTTAAGTATGATACTTACATGAATACAATTATGGATGAAATATTTATATGCTTATATCCTAAGTCCCATCGACTCCATCACACATGCTGAAGCCAAGTGTGTCATATTATATATAGATGTTGATATATATTTTTGGAAAAATTTCAAAAAATATGGACCTCATCCGAAAAATAATATTGGATATTTTCTAAATAAAATATAATTTTTTGAACATACTCCGAGAAATATGGACATCATCCGAAAAATTATATTCGATATTTTTCGATAAAATATGTTGTTCCTTAGATATTTTCCAAAAATCATCATGTAACTCAGCCCTGGGACATTGTCTCAATTCAAATTCACAAAATATAATTTATTATACCTTTATGTGTGTGTGTGTGTGTGTGTGTGTGTGTGTGTGTGTGTGTGTGTGTGTGTGTGTGTGTGTATACCATGCATTCACTCATTTATATAGAATGTTCTTCTACACATGAAATGCAAATTTACCACCTACGATTAAGCTATGTTCCAGACACAGTTATAACTATCCAAACCTAATTTATACTACAATATATTTTACTAAATGAAATATAGAATTTTTTTACCAAATAATCATTCTCAATGAATTTTTTAAAATGTTTGAATTGAATTATAAACCATGATCATTAATGGTTTTTAAATAGAAAGAAAATTAAATAAGAGAAAATAAATTTCTTTCGGAATATTTTATGGAAATATTATAAATTTAATATTAAACTGAAGCTCTCGTTGCGTAGAGCAACTTGTGTTCTTGGACTATTATATTTCAACTCCAAAATAATAAGTTATTATCAAAAGAAAATTAAAGAACATTTTAATTTTTTTTCCATACACACACTCTCTCTCACCAGAATACTTTTTTTTGTCACTTATGTTTTTCTGATTCTCATCATTTTTTCTATAATTTTATTAAAATAATATAAAAAAAACTTATTTTTTATTATTTTTTCTTTTGACGCATGGACCGTGCATGGTGTGGCCACGTTGCTGACATCGTGGTGCATTTTTTTTCCTTTAATTTCATAAGTATAATAATAATAATTAAATAAATTTTTTAAAAAATAACTAAGTTCTGAATTTCTTAGAATTTGATAAAATTTTTCACTGTTATTATATTTTCCATAACGAACTCCATGACCAAATTCGTTCATTAGGAATTCTAAAATTCTCAGCTTATTTTTTTATTACAAAATTATTAATTTGCCGATTTTTTTCAGAAAAAAATCATATTATTTATTCATTTTTCCTCTTAGATTTCATGTGTGTGTGTGTGTGTGTATAATGCACACAATATTATGACACAATATTTTGTCATATAAATAAACGCATGCATGCTATCATGTACACAATGCAAAACACATTTACACACAAACACACACAATATTATGCCTTATATAATACATGGCTGTTCTCATGTCTCTATACATATATACATACACTAACACATAAATATTATGTATAACATAATATTATGTATGTATAGACGCACACAATTTTATGCTACACATATACTAACACAATATTATGCCACACATCTACACACACATATTAATGTCATAATACTATATGTACATGATATTATGCGAACATAATATTATATATAATATTTGATAAAGCAAACTTATTTTCCAAATTATGAGACTTTTTTTTTTGTTATTTTTGATTTAAAATTGGAATAAAAAATTCTGGGATCAATTTGCTTGCCTAAAGGCTCTAAACCCGGAGGTATTAAAACAGTAAAACCCAGCAATCAAAAAAAATAACCAATGAAATATTGAAATTCCATATAATCGGGAAAAAAAATGGGGACCAGGGAATCTAATTCCGGCGACGGCGAGTCGATTCCGTCCACGTCCCCGCTATCACTGTGTTCGCCTGAATCTCATGGACCTGTCTTATACTCAATCCACCATGGCCTCCCTCTACCGCTGGTCCGCATTTCCATTGGCTGGGCTCGAGGCAACTCTATCCGCCTTTCTTTGTTCCGGAAACCGCACTTGGAACTCGAACCGAATTGCAATTTCGGAGGTAAAGTGATTGAAGTTAGGCTTGGATGCAGCGATGAGTGTGAGATCAGCGAGGTGGAATGGCGGAGGATAACATACGGTTCTGTCTCGCCATATGCTCATCTCCAGAATCGCAAAAATACACTCTCGAGCTTTTCTAAGATTCAATTGCGACCTCATCATGTCGAGTGGTATGTATTTGTCCCTTCTATTTTTCATTAGTTAGCTAGCATTCAGGTTAATATTTTTCAAAGTTTCCATTAATTTTATTTACATATTTATTTAGGATACACTTTTGAGTAGATATGGTTGAACTCGTTTTCTATGCATTCACTGGGGTTATACCTGAATTGGTTTTTCTGGTTTGCCAGTATTAATGTATCATGCTAAACCAGACTGGTTGCATTGTTGGTTTTTTTTTTTACAAAATCGTTCTGTTCGTCTGGCAGGTTCCGCCCTACGCGGCCTCGATTTTACTTTCAGGTTGAGTGTGCATTCAAAGTTGGCTCGCGTCAATTTAAACGACCCATGATTTTTTACCTCATAATTTAGTTTTTGTTTTGCCTAATTTTACTTAAAATTAATCAAAATCTAATTTTGCCTCAATTTATAAATTGATGTATTTTAAATTTCAATTTCTTTATAATATTGTATAGCTATGATTAAAATATCTACCCACTCATTGTATAGCAAATTATGAAACTGAATATAAAACAAAATCAAATGAAGAAAAATAAGGAGAATTAGGTGGATAATCAACTAATCCAATTAAATATTTAACTCTTCTTTATATTTTGAAATGTTGTATTAGTTGTTATTTTTTGAATTTGAAATATCTAGAGAATCATTTGTTAGACCACCCAATCTACCTCCACATCCATTCCATCCCTCTTTTCAAATTCATCAATATTTGTCTCCTAAAAATCTTTAGATTTTGGAGCTACACATTAAAAAATCAACACACATGTCATGATGATGTGATTAAATAATAATATTTTCAAATCAAAATGTATTTATGATGATTGTGTGAGATATTCACATTCAAGAACAATTTTTAGTTTTCTGGATTCTATTATAGAATGTAAAACTCAATAATCAAAAAATACTCTCAAAAATGTAATATAATGTTTACGAGGGGAATCATAAATATTTACTAGGGAAATTATAACTAAAATTAAATAACAAAGTAAAAATAAAATAAAATAAAATAAAAATAGTGATAAATCATAATATTTTTCCTAAAATTGATGTGTAAATATCTAAAATATCATGTTTAGTGGAGAGAATGCTGAGATGATGTTTATTCAAGGACTTTGTGAATATGTTATTTCATTGATATGTTATAGGAAAAAATAATATAAGAAGTAAATGTGTATTTGATCTTCTTAAGAGTGTGTATGATCCAAAATATTTTGCTAGTGATTATCATTATTATTCTAAATTTTGATTTTGTATTGAATTCCTAAATCACCATATGTTTTTTATTCATTGAAATAAGAGTGATTATAAGAAATATATAAAAACCTATAATGAATATATTATTGGTGAAATTTTTACCTAACTTGCATATGAATATTCAGATAATTGTATGTGCTCATGATCATTGGAAAAATTTTAAATCTCAATGATTTTTTCACATACTACAGTATGTGAAGGGTTGTGTCTAGTTGAACCTATCATAAATAATATAAGAAATAATTAATTATACTGACTAAATAAGTTATATTTGGTTTAATGATAATTTTTTTTATCACTCTTGTATGTCGTTGAATGAATTGAATAAGTTATATTAGATAAAAAATTAATATGTGACTAAAAAAGAATATTTATGAGAGTACAACTCAAAAGATATATTTATGAGAATATTTACTATATATCTTTCATGCGATAGTACAATATATATTCTAGAGTAGGCTACCTATATCAATCATAAGAAAATATTTGAATCTCTTAATTTTTAATTTAGAATTATAACTAAATATTTGATATACATGTAAGCTCTTAAGATTTACTTATTTAGTCATGTGATCCATAACTTATCATTTATTATAATAGGGATGTTATTCATATTTCACACACAATTAGCAAAATTTAATTTATCATGTAAGCTCTTAAAAAATAAAGAGAAATTTATGATACACATTTAATAAAAAAAAGTAATTATAAGTAAAAATATCACAAACTAAATATTTGATAATTAATTTAAGTCATATAATATCTTTCATAATTAATAAATTGAGTCAAACTATGTTGTTCAGAAACTAGGTAAATGATTAATATATACTTGTTCTTTAAGGTCATAGTGAAAAAATATATTATTTTTTTTTAGTTGATATATTTTTCATCCGTGAGAAACTACTAATGATATATGAATTCATATTGAGATAATTTGTATCACTGGAGAGAATTTTCTAGTAATTCATATGAAATCTTTAAGTGAATTTATTTAAATAAGTATTATCTTAAGAAGATTTATTCTAGTAATTCAAATATTTTGAATGTGGAAGTATTAATTCATAATTCTCATTAAAATAGAAGATATTTATATATTTTAATATGATTTAACATTATTTTCGATGAGATAATATTTTAAAAGAAGAGTTTAATATACTAATATTATCAAGAGAAATAGTAAAATAGATAAATAATAAAAAAACGTATGAGTACTTCAATATATGTGAATTACTGTGCTGACTACAACTCCTATGTTTCTTCCAAAAAATAATTGAAAGATAAAAAAATTATGATATGTTTTCCTATTGTCTCACACTATAGGTTATAAATATTTTTAATATTAGAATACAACATTCTCAGTTTGACCAAAGATAATTGATTAAGTTGTAAATGAATAAATATAAATAATAATTTTATAATACTTAACTATTTATTGAACTACATAATTATATAAGTAAGAACATATTGTTTATCATACTTAATTCTTAAGTGAGTACTCTTTAAAACCTTTTGATCATGCACTTGCACTATAATATTAGTGAAAAAAATAAGAATTGAGTTGTATTGAAAAGTAATTCATAGATTTTAATGATTTGTTATTAATTATCATAGTAACATAATATTTTATGAATAGGAAAAAATATGATAAATAAGAAATAATTATTTGTGATATGATTAATGACTAATGATTTAATTATCCAAAAATCTGAAATTAAAAAATAAGTCACGAAAGATATTCTTATAAAGAATGAGAAGTATCTGAATACTATCTTACAATGTAGTTTTCTGTACAATTTTTTAATAAGCATCACAATATAATAATTTGAGAGGACTCTGTAATATTTCATAAAGTTGATATCTCTCTTTCAATATCATTTATTACTTTCAATATCCTCTATATAAATAATTGTGAACACTTATGTTTGGTATGTTTTTTTTTCTTATAATATATATATTGTAAGAATGATTTTTTACATACACATATTAATATCATATCACTGCTTTCTCTTTTGATGCTAATAGTAGATTAACATTTTAAAGACATGTTACACATAATCCATAGCACACATGCAGTATTAATTGGGTAATTTCACTCATTACACATATGTGCATGATGTTCCATACACTACAACCTTACACTCACTCTTAACTATTTGATAAAATAATAGCGGTTGGGTTGTCAATCAAAAGTAGGAGCATCAACTCGAATGTTTTTCAAACACTAATATTCTAAATTTGTATGATTATATCTATGTGGTGGTTCTCAGGGAGGAGAATATGAATCACGAGGTTGTCACTCATAGTCAACTTACTCTGCTTATAATCATGTACTAACTTGGTTAGACATTCATTGGTTTCATTTTACAATATCATGAATTTATTACGTAAACTCGTAAGCTCATCTAATATTCTAATTTTCTGTAGATATGAGTAAGAGTTTTGTTATATCGCATCGAAGAGTTAAGTCCTATACTGATATGTTCTTCACTGGTCCGATGATTCAATTTTTTTTAAATAATTGTTCATAGAACAAGTGAACATATTGCCTGACTTTAATAAAAATAATAAAAAATAATTGCTTAAAAAAAGACATACTAGGTTGAGTATGGGACTTTAAACCTCTAATACCAAATTGATGTGAATGCTAGGCCCTTTAAGTTTATATTTAAAAATTGTTAATTATGAAATCTAAAATACATAAATTGGAACTTAGTATCATATTTGTAGGCAATTTTTATTGATCAGTTGTGATGATGCTTTTGTCAATAAGAGATATTCCTTGAGAAATTGTATTGCGGGTACTTATCTATCAATTGTGTACTCTATTTTTGGAATTTGAAAATATAATCTAGATTTTTTTAAATAGTTCAATTTTGATTTTATTTTTTTTATTAATATTATTTGCATGATCAGAAGACTTGGGGATTTTTTAGAATTTGATTTTAAGGTTTTAATGAATTTTCTGAGATAGAAAGGTAAAATTGGGATCTTCTTATAAAGAAAAAAAAAGCTTATTCTGGATTTTAAGTCCAATCTAGGATTTTGGAAATTTGGATTTTTTGTTAGGTTAGGATTTGGAAGTGCTAAATCACGTGGGAATGTTATGAAAGTAGTGCTCTTAGTTAGAAATAGATGAGAATTGAATAATATTTTTTTTGCAAGTTATTTTATTAAATAGTTCAAATATGACATTATTTTTTTATTAATATTATTTTGCATAATTGGTAGGTTTCAAAATTTTTTTTTTTGAGATCAAGCAACATAAGTTATATCTTATTACTTGTTTATTATTGACTTAATTTTTCTTTTGATCAAGTTGAGAATTTTAAATTTTAATATTAAATATGTACGAGTTGAGTTTGAAAAAATGTAACATTGAGACTTTTTTACATTAGTTTGTGTCATTGTGAGATCTATTAGACATGAAAATATATTAGAGTTTTTTATCATGCCCACTAGATTTGTTTGAATAATGACTTATTTGATATGGTTCACTTAGACATATATAGAGGTGTTAGATGGGTCATATTGGTCCAACATGATATTTTTTTGAGGTCCAAGCATGTCATCGTGTCATGCTAGGCACAACATGGTTTGTACCACGGGCCTTGTGTACTAGCATGATTCCAAAAAGTAATAATCCGACATGAACTATTGGCCTGCTGGCTACTTGGGTCATGCTAAATCATGTCAGGTTTGGTCGGGTTGTGCCAACCTTCACCATGGCTAAGCACCAGGCATGACTCAAACATGAGTTAGGTCTAGGCTAACCTATGATGGCTAGCTAGATGGGTTAAAATTGTTTGACATGGGCCAAAGTGCCATGTCATGCTGTGCCATATTTTTCCCGACCCATTTGATACTAGGGTTTCTCGACCCATTTGATACTTGTGTAGTTAGGCATGAGTTAGGTCAGGTTTGCAATGTATCTTGTGTCATACTAGGGTTTCCCAACCCATTTGATATATCTAGACATTTGATAAAATATATTGTGAAGACTCAAAGTGCATTGAGAAATGTTATTTTTTTTGATGATTTTGCTTATTTACATGTTGCATTTGTCTGATTATTTATATTATTTATATATTTTTTTATTTTTTATTTATTTAATAAAAAAATTTATTTTAAAAAAATAAAAATTATTAAGGGTGACAATATTTTAGAAATATGTTTGATAATTTTCATTATATATTGTACCAATTATGAGTTCATATACTAGACTCTAAGTGATAATATTATCTCTAATTTGAGATTATAAAAAGAAAATATAAATATTTGGTTGAGATAATTATATTTATTTATGATAAAAGTATGATGAAGTATTTTTGGTGAGATATAATGTTTATTATAAATTATTTGATTAGTCAAATATCATTTTCTATATATTTTTTATCGTATGTCTTTTTAGATTTAGAATTTTGGAGATATATTATTTAGTTTATCTCCTATTTTTTAGTGAATATTTTATTTGTTTTAAGATTTCTTTCCATAACATGATAAGATGATACTTAATGTAATAAAAAATATATTTTTTATTATTCTCGTACTCAAAGATAGTTTATGTGTTATTCTCATAAAACTAATAGGATACTTGTTAGTATTTATATTATATATTTTTAATATAACCCATTCTTCAAGGAGTAGAAATGGTAATAATTCAGAAGTGACACTTAACATTTTTAGTCCTATCTTACTTTCTGGAGTCCCATGTGGGCTTCCAATATATAAAAAATGTCACTCATCTTTTATTTTTCAACTTGTTAGTTTTTACTATAATTACTTTTATTTTGAATTATCATATTTATTAAGTATAAAATATATTAATTTTAGATAGTAAGATTTTTTTTTTATAAAAAAGAAATATCCCTTTAGTCTAGTTGAGCTAGTAACTTCCAATCAATTCTATTCAAACTTTGAGTGAGTTGAGAGAATTAATCACCTATGATTTTATGGTTATTCTAGGAGAAAAAAGATATATGTAGCCTATTCAGAATATATAAAAGTTGAGAAGTTAATTGATCAAACAATCGACTTATTTGATCTTGCTTTTCCTATTATTTTTTGGAAAAAATAGAGTTATACTTAATACCTTATTTTATAATTATTATCATACTTATGTATTATGTATTCTTTTACATCTTTTATTATTTTTTTTGACAATGTTAGAATATTAATTTTTTTGTGAGATATTTTCTTATCATAAATGATACTAAATCATGATGAAATAAATGAATATTTTTTACTCTAATGATATTTGAAAACTAATATCTTGCCCTTAGAGAAAATTTGATGTTGATTGCAAGTAAATATACATTGTGATGACTAATTTTATTAGTAAGATAGATCGCTTGAATATGGGATTTATTTCAATGAGATTTATTTAGATATTTATAGTAGATTGTTAGAATATTTTCTCTCAAGTAGACAAGATAATCATAGTACAAATACTCATATTATTAGTAATTTCTTAAAGATGAATGATATATTGTTTAGATGTAAAAAATAATATCTCATATGTCAAAAAAAATTATTGTTGGTTGCAAGCTGATGTTTATCATGAATATTGTTTTTGTTGGTAAGATAGATTATTTGAATATGATATTTATTATGAGTGAGTATTCATATATTTATAATAGATTATTAGGATATTTTCTCTTAAGTGGATAATATAATCTCAATACGGATATTCATATTATTGGTAGCTTTGTACAGTTGAATGATATATTGGTTAGAAGTAAAAAATATTTTTCTTGATGGTGATCTTGAAGAGATGCACATGAAGAATCCATCTTATTTTTGATTAGTGATAGGATAGTTAGATATAATTTGTAGATTGCAAAAAAAATTTTATATCATTTAAAGTAATTTTTGAGAGCTTGATTTTTAATATTTTGTCATAATTATTTCTATTGGATTGAACATGCATGTTATAAATTATTATTTATTTTATTAGATGAGTTTAAATATCAAATTTATTTTATTGATTATTTATATAAATGATATCTTTATTATTAGAGAGAATGAGTTAAAAATTATCTAACTTAAGAAATATTTGTAGTCATAATTTCAAATGAAAATTTTTATAAGACACACACACACATATATATTCTTGAGATATATGTGACTTATGACAACATATATAGTGTATTGTCATAAGGAAGATATACCGTAAATATTACCATACTAGATAAAATCTAAGCAATCATTATAATTAATTACTTTCTAGATTATATACGTTAATTCATTTTGATACAACTTTTTACTTAGGTACGTGAACAAAATTTATAGGTCTTAGTATTTCATTTAGTGATCATGTACACATTTAGTTAGTTGGATATTTAGATTTTTGTTGACCATTAGCTTGTACATATAGGTGATTTACTATAGGTAACTATACTTTTTTTGAAAACAATCTTGACTTTTAAAAAATAAAAGAGATTATAATATCGAGTTTTAATGTATATGCAAAGTTCAAGGTGATAATTATAATTGATTATGAGATATTTTGGGGTTAATATCTTGAGGAGATTAGACATCTATTTACATTTTTCATAACTCTACTATTATAAGTAGATAGTGAGACATAATATTTTATTTAGTATTCTATGAGTGAATAACATACATAAAGATAGATTATTTTTGTATTAGATATAAGATTCTAAATAAAATCTTTGTTGCCACTTAAATTGTTATTATAAATTTGTCCGTTGATATATTTACGAAAGTCATGAGGATATCATAACTTACTTTTTTCTTAGAGCGAAATTATATGTTAATGTCAAGATTTTAATCTTTCATAGACCTTGTTTTAAGTGAGAATCTTGTTTATTAGGTGCAATCTTTTTTATTGATTAGATAATATTGATTATTCTTTTTTATTGATTATTCTTGAGAATTTTGAATATGCATTGGCATAATATTTTATAATCATATATTGTTCAAAGTTTTTTATATTATAGTGATGTTTATCCCATGATAAATTTTATTTTAAAATTGAGAATGGAAACAATTAATGTCTAAGACCAATCTTT
This sequence comes from Sapria himalayana, assembly GCA_029783825.1. Taxonomy (NCBI): domain Eukaryota; kingdom Viridiplantae; phylum Streptophyta; class Magnoliopsida; order Malpighiales; family Rafflesiaceae; genus Sapria; species Sapria himalayana. The sequence continues at coordinate 202,778 of JAREIK010007945.1, read as the reverse complement.
TACAATATCCTAGATCAATCTTTTACAATATCCCATGAGGATATCATAACAATTAATCCTGATAAAAATTAGTCATACAATATCCTAGACTAATCTTTTACTCTATCATCAAGCTTAATTCCTAAGATGTTATAAAGCTAAAAATTTAATGTATTAAAAATTTAGATCAGATATAGAATTTAGGTTCGATCACACCTATATATCATAAAAAAATATATTATTATATAAAATGATATTTAAATATGTGAAGAAATCTTCAAGTCTTAGTATATGATTTAATAATTATCACTTATATATATAAGTGATTTATTATATGTTATTATATTTTTCTTGGAGATAATATTGATTTCAAAAAATAAGAAATATACTATGATTTCAAGATTTAATGTATATGCAAAATTTTGTGATAATTATAGTTGCTTTTAAAGATATTTTGGGTTAGCCAACTTCTTGAAGAGATTAGAAGCCTACTTATTTCTATGGCTCTCTACTATTATTGGGAGATAATTAGACATATAATATTTAATTTAGTATACTACGAGTGACAAACACACAGAGATATATTGTTTCTTTATCAAAGATAAGTTTCTAAATGAAATCATTGTTATAGTTTATATATTTTTTTGTAGATTAATCAACTGATATTTTTATGAAGGTAATGAGAATGTTATAACCTACTTCTTTCATTAAGAAAAGTTGTATTGATTAAATAATAATAATTATTCTCAATAACGTGACATCTAACATGAGATTTATGAATATATATATATGCATAATATTTTATAATAATATATTGATCAAAATTTCTTGTATTAGATTGATGTTTATCACATACTAATTTTAATTGTAAAATTGTGAATAAAAATAGTTAATAATTCACTACAAATTAGTAATACAATATCTTAGATCAATCATTTAGTCTATCATTGAGCTTAATTACTAAGATGTTATAAAACTAAAAATTTAATATATAAAATAAAAGATTATTATATGAAATTTAGGTATGATTACACATAGATTACAGAAAAATATTTTACCATATAAAATAATTTATTTATTTTTTTTTTATAATTGAAAATTGAGATCAAAAATAATATTAGTGTTGAAGTAAAATAAAAAAAACATTTTTAATTCATATAAATTTTTATGTTAATGTGAATATTTTATGATATATGTATTTTTATACTAATCCCTTTTACATACATTTCTTCTATGAAGTTGTATTATGTTCTGACTTATATTAATGTAATCACACACTTATGCATCTTTATACTATTATTAAATTCAATGAATTATGAAGTTTAACTATTATAATTTTTATTATATTAATTTTGTAAATATTGCATAATTAATATTTGTTAGAAAATGTATTTTTAGCATTGTTAATCTAATTACATTTTATAAACTGACAGCAAAATATCTTCATCATTTTCTTATAAGCTCTTCTTTTTTGATATTATAAATATTATCAAATAATGAAAAATTATTTTGCTCATTTAATCGTGTAGCAATATAAGAGATTGTGTTTTGGTATGATGACAAATATTTTAATTAAGAGAGATAAATCTCAAATTCGAGACTCATTAGACATAGTTTGTTTGATTTTTATGGGCAAAGCTTTTAAGATATTAACCTTTTTCAGACACTGCACTAAGCATGAGACTTGTGTACTGTGTATGACTTTTTCTTAAAAACCGAATGACAATATAGCTGCCAATTTTATTCTGAAATTAGGTTCAAAACATTTATTCATGATAGCTATGGATCTATCAATCAGTCATCTAGTGCAGCACTTTGTTTTTTGTTTGTACTAAGAATTCATTTCACCACATAGTTACCTGCATGTAGAAATAAATTCAACATTCTATAAAATGTGTCAATTTTTTTAAGGCTTAAACATTTATCTTTTTTAAGTCAAATAAATTAAAACAACTTTCCATAAATTCATTTTGGTTCAGGTGGGAGCATGTAATGGAGTACAGCAAAGAAATTTCCTTAGTACTTGCGAATTCAAAGAGATGTGGTGCTTCAGTATTGGACGGCTCATTGAGCTGTTTAAAGGTTTGATTTTTAATAGATCTCCCTGTCAAATTTGCTTCTTCTAGTGGTTTCTGTTGTAGCTCAATGACTTGCGTAGGATGGCATGCAACCAACCTGTTTGAAGGCTGCCTGGGAGTTGATGGAGATATTTTATGCAGACAAGCTGTCTCAAGCATGGCTTCCTGAACGCCTTGTTGATTGGTTAGCTGTAATGATTATTTTCTCTTTTTGTGTGCATTGCATTTGATGCTCATGTGAGCGTACGTTGTTTTTTGATGTTTATGTTGTCCATCTAATGCTCTATGTTGTAGGACCATGACTGCCTTTTTTCAGCTGCAATGGAAACTGTTCATTCAAAGCTGGCAGAATTTCAAAGTCACCTAGTCACATTACAGGTCCTTTATCATTTTTCTTTTGCTCTTACTTCTTTGGTTGGTTGACTTCTATCTATCTAAAGTAATGCTTCTTTTTGCCTTGATTTGATTATGGCTAAATCTTCCTAAATTAAGTGTATATTTGTACTTTAATATCATCATCAAAATATATTTTCGATATAATTAGAATCAATCATATGAATTTTAATTTTTTATGCAATATGTTTATCACTCAAAATTTCACAAAGATTTATTTTGTGTATATAATCTTTGATCGCCTTTATTTAAATTTTTAGTTATCTACCTTTATTTTAATATTTTTTAATTGAAACCTTGTAAAAATTATTCTTGTATCAAAAATATGTGAGTTATTTTTTTTAATTTTTTTATAATTGTTATATTTAAATAAATATTAATTTTTATTGTTAATTTTGTACTTATGAGTTTTTTCATATATCATTTTAATATACACATCACTATTTTGATTATGTTATGAATATCATATTTTGTAGTCGTCAAATATTTTGAATTATAAAACATGATAATTTTAATAATTATTTCATTATATTTTTTTAAAATCAAGTATACACATTATTATATCATATAAGATTTTTTATGTTTTCTATTTCATCTAATTGATATTAATTTTATAATTTTTTTGTTTTATCGAATAGGCCAATATCATCCCCGAATTACATATACAAAAATATATCTTCTTTTAGGTATTTTGTTAATGCATCTAAAATTAAAATATATAAATTTGAGTTTATAAAAGATCATAGGCATTGTCTTATTAAAATTGGAAATTTATTTGATCTCTTCTATAGAGTGAGTGTTTATTACTGTACTATTTTGCATATTTTTAATGATATTAATATTGCAAAGAAGTAGTCTATCATATGTTTTTTCTAACCTGGTAAAGATCATATATAAATATTTAGTTTGTTTATATATTTTTTAATAATTTTGATGGTATTTGGTATGCCTTACATAAATAAAATCAAATTAATTATTAGATATTATAATTATATTTTTGATTCTTTTTTTATTATTTTTTATATTTTAAAAGTCTTAAATATTAGATTAGAAATGTGGTGATCCCTCTTTACACAATAAAAGGAAAATTTATTGTAGCAACAAAAGTGATTTTTCTTGTCTCCATGATAATAATGGTTTTTGTTTTTTTTTTCATTGTACAACTGTTGTTTTGTATTTCTGTTGTAGATTAAGAATTTCTCTCTTTGTTTGTTGTAAATCAAGAATTTTTTTGTTTGTTCAACTGATTCTTCATGATAATTGGTGAATCAAGTTTGTCTTGGTCTTCTAACCTAGAGGAAGCCTATGTCTTTATGTTCCTAGTTGAGGAAGGAGTGATTCTGGTTGTTGAAAAAAAAATTCCAAGGGAAGAATTTGGCTGATGTTTAGTGAATCGGTTTTTATTAGATAATTTCATAAATTTCACTGCTATGAAAAATTAAATGGCCCTATTATGATGGCTTGTATGAGGTGGCTGTATTATTAGAGAACTAGGATAACAATGCTGCTTATTTCAATTTTTTAATGAGTTAGATTATAAAAGAGTACTAGAGAGAAGACATTGGCATTTTGACAGCAAATACTGATGATAAAGAGATTGACTATGAGTGCTATTTGAGAATTTGGCTGTGAATTCTTAAAATTGTGGATGTTTGGGTTCAAGTTATTTGAAAATTTGTGTCAATTAAAGTCCGAAAGCCTCTCAAGCACCAAATGAGAATGAAGAAGGTTGAAGACTGGAGGCAAATGAGTTTGGATTGATTTCAAGTGTGAAAGAATTAATTTTTTATATCTCATCTGTGATATCCTTGATTATACAGAAATTTTTGCCTTAAATTGTTTGTCAATCTTGATGGAAAATTGGAAAAATCTTATGAAGCTTGGATGAAAGCTTCAACTTTAAAACTACAGCCTAGTTAAAAAGAGAGATGGTTAAGATCGAAGCCACCAAGATTAGATGTTGTAATGATATTATTGTGCACCCTAACATGGTTAGTAAAGTTGATTTTCTTGGACAAATTGTAATGATGAGTTTGGAGGAGAGTATTTTCATTCCAATAAAAAGTAGATTGTGGGCTCACAAGTGATTTAGTTTGAAGAAGCTGAGATTATTGGAGGTGTTGTAGTGGATACTAAAAAATGTCAGATAAATGAGGCTCATGTATTGTTCATCCCATTCTTATATTGATATCTTATCCCACCTTAGAAAGTATAGAGGACCCAAAAAATGAGTTGCAAATGGGCTTGAATGTCCTTGCCCGGCTAGACTAATGAGTTTTTTATCATGAAATTATCATGATCTGGGCAGCGATCGTGTAATTCATCTTCTTAAAGATATTTTTCGAATGGCAAAATCAAATATTATTTTTCTCTTTGAAACTTACTTAGAAAAATAAAAAATTGAAAAGCTTCAACAAACTTTGTGACACAAAGGGTGCTTTGCTGTTGACTGTGATAGACAAAACGAGTCTTGCTCTTCTTTGGAAAGGTATGATTTTTGTACAAATTTTGGATTTGTCATCAAATTATATAGATGATGAAGTGTACATTCATGCGGTTGGGAATTACAAGTTCACTGATTATTTTATGGAACCGACACTAGCTCAGAGTCAACGATGAAAATAATGAGAATTACTTTGTCAACTTGCCATTATGCTTTAATTGTAGTGGTGCAATATCAAAGTTTATAATGATTTGTTATATCGTTATGACAAATTAAGTGTCAATTTTTATATACATTGACTCCTTTAGGGGTTTTGGGAAGTAATTTCTGATTTTGGTTTGAGGGAGATAAAATTAAATGGGTATCCTCTCACTTGTGAATAATTCATAGGTACTCCAAATTGGATTCTAGAAAAGCTTGATCGGGGATTCTACTCTTCCTTGTGGTGTAAAATGTTCAGGGAGGCACCTTTATGTCCTTAGAAACTATTTTTTTTATCTTTTAATATTTTTAAAATTAAGAAAATTGGTATATATATGTGTCTTATAAATTTCATCTTGAGAATCCATGCTTGAGGGAAATAGGATGCATGGAAATTGTGTCCAAAAATTGAGGATGTAGCAATTGTCGTGGTCTTAAGGAGAAGCTTGCGGATTTTGGGGGAGTTGATGTAACGATGTCGCAAAATTTCACGAGTCATTTGCCTGGTCACATTAGTATTCAAAACCTAAAAATTCAAACAAATATGCAAGGAGTAGAGTTGTTCTGAGAAGCATGCATAGTCTATGAAGGGACATTAAAGGAGTTGAGTTGGCTTAAAAATAGTGATTTGATAAAAAAGATCTTTCATTTATGTGTTTCTAAGAGATAACAAAAGAATACAAATGTTAAACTACAAATCCCAAGTGTGGAATGACATTTTCAAGATTGAGACCTTGACAATCTTATGACTACTTTTATGCAGGTTTATTGCAATCTCTTGCCATCCCCGATATTATTTGAAAATTGAGAATACCTATCTATGAATTTTATTTCCTAGCTAAATCAAGAGGATATGACTTCATTTTGGTGGTTGTGGATAGGTTATCCAAATACAATCAGCTAGGAAATGAGGTTAATGAGTTTTGTTGTGGCTTTCAAAGGAGGATTTGAGGTGGAGTGGAGGAGTGAGCAAAATTGTAGATTGCAAGGGGAAAAGTCTTTGGGCTATGCTAAGTCGCATATTCATTTCTTTTGTGTATACACTTTTTTTTAAAATTTTTTTATAATATTTCTTTTTTTTTTGGATTGTTATTTAGTCGCTCATTTTTATTAGAAATTTAAGAATAAAAAATGTCTCATCTTTATCAAATTTCGTTTAGTATGTATGTTTGGGAGGGATTGAATGATATAAGTTTTGTTTTAATTCCAAAAGTGGTATCTCCAACTGAAATATCTAATTTACTTCTTACATATCTATGCAATGTTGTCTACAAGATTATTATCAAGATTCTCATCAATCATACGAAGAAAATTTTATTGAGATTTATTTCAAAAACCTAGAATATATTTGTAAAAGGTATATTTATAATATTTAATATTTTGTTGACCTTTGAATTTGTATATTTTTTGAAACGGATAATACTCGAAAATGAAGGTATAATAGCTCTCAAAATTGATATGAGCAAAGCATATGATCGTATTAAATGATAATTTGTGGAGGATATACTACTTAAATTGGGTTTTTGTATAGAATGGATCAACATGATTATGTATTGTGTTTTTACAATTTGATATTTTGTTCTGAATGATGACAAGGAGTTGATGCATGTTATCCCACAATGCGACATGAAGCAAGGGAATTCATAATTAATTCCTCCCCTATATATTTATCATACATGCTTAAATGTTGAGTTTATTGCTATAAAGGAAGGAAATTGAGGGATATATTCACAACTATAGTGTGGTAAGAGGAGCATCAAAAATTAATTAATTTTTTCTTTGAAGATTGTTTTGTATTTTTCAAGGCTATTACATGAGAAGACTTAACTATCAAAGATTGTTTTTGAGGCTGTTTGTGGAAAACATGTAATTTTTCAAAAAATAACTATATTATTCAGGTCAAATACAAAGAATTTTTGAAAGACAAGTTTGTAGTGTGGCTATTGAGGGTATAATCAATGATCGTGGGAAATATATTGAGCTATCTACTCTTGTAGGAAAGAATAGAAAGAATATTTCTAAGTACATCAAGGAGAAAGTTTGGAATTGTATTCAAAATTGGTATTCCAAATCTTTATCAAGGCTAGACACAGAGATCGTGTGATAGAAAAGCTCTTAAATGCTTATTGGTGGGATAATAGTAGCAATTCAACAAAGTATATCAGATGGAAGGCTTGGAACATACTATGTGTAGGCAAAAAAAGATGAGTGGAATGAACTTTAGGAAGGTTTTGTATGGTGACCGAACATGCATGGTGATTTTTATCTTTTCCAGATGCTCTTGTATCCAAAATTTTTAAGATGAAATGTTCTTTTTCTTGTGAGCTTACAATTACAGAGCTATGAACTAATCCCAACTTATTTTTTGGAGGGGAAACTGGGAAGCCAAGCAGCTGCTGAAACATGACATTTGGTTTCGAGTAGGCACTGAAAGTCATTTGGGTTTGGCATGATCATTGGCTGCCCTGTAGTAAAAATGCCTATTGATCTGGAAAGATTTTTGGTAAATATCTTATACATGCTAATATAAGAGCATGGAATGAGAATGTGTTAAAAGTTTTTTAAAATTCCGGAGATGATGTTGTGATCTGATAAATTACTCTGAGTTTGAGAAAGGAGGAGGATGTGTTTATTTGAGACTACGATAAGAAAGGCTTTTACATAGTGAATAGTGAGTGCTTAATGATTATGAGTGAAAATAGTTTTCAAATCACGTCATTCTGGAATAAATTCTGAAAACTTATAATTTCTTGTGAAGTTAGGAATTATATTTGGAGATTTTGCAAAGATTGCCTGCCTACTAAAGATAGATTGAGATAGAAATGGGTGTCTATAGATGTTTCTTACCTTGTTTGTCAAGATGTAGAGGAAATTGACATTTACTTTTCCAGTTATGGCAATTTAATGTTGGAGGCTCGCCTCGTTAACTCTAAATGATAATAATAGCTTATGTTGTTTTGCTTGGTTCTACAATTTTTTCGCAACTCATAATATGGAGGAATATTCATTCCTGATTATGATTAGTTGCATGTTTTTGGAATAACATGGATAATATTGTATGGGGCTGCAGAGACAATAATGTCCGTTGTATGTTGAACATGGCTGGAAAAATGTTATTTGAGTGGAAGATAAATCATAGTTCCTTTCATCCCTTGGTATTTAATTTGGGAGGATAACATGACAATGTTGTTTGGGTTGCCCCATTTGTAGGTAAACTCAAAAACAATGTTGATGCGATTCTATTTTTTGTACAACAAAAAATTGGTACAGGGTGTCTCATAAGGAATGACAAAGAGATTACGTTAGGGGGGTTTTTGAAACCTATCTCAGTTAGTTATAGTGTGCCAGAAGCGGAGGCAATGTGGGTGAGAGAAGCTTTAAGCAAGGTGAAAAAGAAGCAATGGAAGTCTATTATAATGAAAATGAATTCACTGCGAGTTTTTTTTTTTCCTATCATATCTTCTTCCCAAGGCAACTCATCTATTAGATTTCATGATCTTAGATTGTCGACTTCTTTGTTCTTTTTTGATAGATTGTTCTTTCTTCTTTGTTCAATCTACAATGAATGTGGCTGCACATCTCTTGCTCGTGTAGCTGATTTTATTGCTGATGTTTGTCAATGGGACTCTACCTCATCTTTTTTCTTAGATGTATTGATTGCTAATGTTAATTATTAGATCTCCTTGTTTGATTTCAATAAAAAAAAAGTCTTAAATGTTATATATAATTTTTATAAAATAGTACGATAACATCGTCTCCAAGAATTTTTTCATAGTTTCTAGAATTTTATTAAATAACATTATTGATCTTTGATTCACAATATTTTTTAGATATTTTCATGTCACTTTGAATCTCATATAAACTAATTATTTTTTATTATTTTTATTCTTTTAATTTTTTTTTTCTTTAACACTAACTTTATAATGAAACAAAAAATATTTTTTGTTTTGAGAAGTAGTGAAAATATCTAGGCAAACAATGTTCATATGAGCTTTGCCATAATAATCTTCTCGATTAATTGAAATACAATTATTTGAAACTTCACCTGCCATAGAAACAAAATAGCATCACAAATATCAACAATAGTTGGCGATTTAATTGTCAAATCCACATTCATATATTTAATTCACATTGTGAGATCTTGAATTTGATTTCTATCTGTAGATTAGAAATGCTATGCTCATAGAGGTGTCAAACGTGCCGGGCCGGCCCGGCCCAGCACGAGGCACGGCACGGTTCGGCCGTGCCTGGGCCGGCCCGGCACGTTCAAAAACCGTGCCCGGGCCCGTGCCGTGCCCGGGCGAAGCAAAGCATGAGCCGTGCCGTGCCTGGCCCGGCACGGCACGCCGGCACGGGTCCATCCCGTGCCGGTTCACGCAGACACGCGTGGCACTGGCGGCGTGCCACGCGTGCCGTGGCGTGAGTCGTGAGTCGCGACTCACGGTCACGACTCACTGAGTCGCGACTCACGGTCACGACTCACGGTCACGACTCACTGAGTCGTGACTCGTGACCCAACCGGGCCCCGCCCCCGGTAAAAAGACCGCGGGTCGGGTCCAAACAGACCCGACCCGCCCCGCCTGCCCTGCCTTGCCGTGCGCCCGTGCCGCCTGGCCAAGCCAAGCCGTGCCCGAGCGGGCAGGCACGGCACGGCCTTGCCGTGCCCACGGGCCGTGCCGTGCCGTGCCGTGCCCGACTTTAAAAAACCGTGCCGTGCTGGGCACGGCACGGTAGCACGGCTGGGCACGTGAAAAACGGGCCATGCCGTGCTGGGCCGGCCCGTTTGACACCTCTATATGCTCACCTCTTCTAGAATTCTACTAAGTTGATTATATAAAATTTAAATATCAATTTGAATAATTGAAAGCAATTTAGATATCAATGTAGTAACCAATAGAATCATATTGTTATCATCATCATTTCCAAACTTTAATGTCAAGCCATTTGAGATAAAGTTTGAATAGAGAATGTATTGTAGAGTTGATTATATACAATTTTATTATCCATTCAACTCTATTGAATTTCAATTGAGATCTCGTGAATAAGAAATTACATTGTAGAAATAAACTTGCTATAGCATCATCTCACGGAAATATACAACCACCATTGATATTTTGATTATCATAAATTGAAAAATATGAAGCCCAAATATGTGAAACTTTTACAATAACCATGGATTATAAAGGAAATTGTATGGAACCTCAAAATATTATAGAAAATAAAAAGTATATTTCTAATCACATAGTCTAAGAAAATATTTTCAAGGTTTTCTTTATTGTATCTGGAAGAGAAAGGTTAAGAAGATGCGGCAGCAACTGTATGGTGTTTTCTTTTAGGCTAACATGAAACATCTTGTACCCTTCAATGACTTGAAATTCTAATTTTAGATAAACAAGAGCACACATCAAGTCAAACCAAACTAACAGTCATATATAGCAAAATAGTACATTTCTTAACAATAATACAATTCAAGCATGATTTGGGCTAATAAAATGCCATATTAATGTCTTGAACCATATATTTATATGAGCATATACTATTCTAGTAATAAAAATAAGAAATACATTCACCTCAAACTTTGCAATTATCTAAATCCTTGAAATAAGATTAATGGGATGATTGATCATTTGAAGTTAAATGTGTTTGTGTAACTATACATTCTCTTTACTCTATAAAGCCTAAATGTGTTTGTGTATCATACCAATGATATGATTGTCTAATCAACACAAGAAGATGGTTAACGTTGTGGAAATGAATTTTATTTCCAAGGATGTCGAAGATGTTTCTCATGATGCTTGCTAGATTAATTATTATGTTGTTGGGTAAGGGTCTTATTATTAATTGGTTGGACCCAGGGGTCCCTTGACTCATATATGGGTTAATAGATAATATGAGATGAGGGACAAAAAAGAAAAAAAAATTATATATATATATATATATATATATATATATATATATTAACACATCAGATTTTATAAGAACTTTGATATTAAATATATATATGTAAGAATAATACTAGAAAAACTATTTATATAAAATGTCATTGTGTTATATGTCTATATTAGAGATCATGTCTTAATATAATTGTGTCTTCATCCAAAGATGATAAATCTCAGATTTAAGACTCAATATATGTAGTTTCTCTAATATTTTGGGATAAGACTGTCGAGATATTAATTTCTTTTAGATCTTATGCTAAAGTCGGATATTTATGTATTGGGCATGACCACTTCATGAAATACGATTATTGCCACTATATATTTCCTTGCAAGCGGGCATGACCACTGCATTGGGCATGACCGCTTCTTTTAGATCCATGTTGTAACTTTGGAAAATAAACTTAGCTAAGTTCATATTTCCTTGCAAGTGTGATGTGCTCAAAAGGGATGCATACACATTATCTTTTTTAACTAATCACAAATTATGCCATAATTGAGCATCTATCATCATCCATATTATCAACTTTGTCGATTGTGACATTAATATGGTGGTTCAGATGACAAGAGCAAACATTGCTTGCCTAGACATATATTCAGGTTAAATTAAGAAGGAAAAAGTTCACATCCATCAGAATTTAATTAAGCTAAATTCAGATACCAGAGTTTCAAATCTCCATCAGTAAATAGCAAATAATGATCTTTTGACTGCTAGGCTATCTTGGAGGTGGCTATCTTCAGACATACACTGGTTGCTTAGGTATTCATTGCAAATTAGTTAATCTCTTTCAAATGCTTCCATTGTTGCCTAAATATACTTCATTGTTTATTTTATGTTTACACATTACTATGTAAGGAGAGTGCTTGTCACATTTAAATGTATTTCATTCATATATGTTATGTTATACATTCATGCTTATACATTAGTACAATGTGTTTTAAAAACCTATTTTTATCTAACATCATGTTGAAGTTATAATTCTTGTAGTGACAAAACTGCCATTGTCCTGGTATTTGCTGCCATCATTTTCAATGGTTACCTCGACGCCTCGGCGACCATTTTTTGGTTAGCATACTAGTAGGAAGGTATTGAACTCATTGTTTTTTCTTTAAAGCACCAAATTGATTGGATGTCATTTTGAAGATTTTTTAGTTAGTATTTTTTTTATTTGGGTATTTAAAATCTTAATTTTTAGATATAGTATCGTTGTGTAATTTAGATTTTTCTTTGTTTTTCATTGTAAGTTTTGATAGTAAAATGTTTATGCTTTTCTTATATGTGAATAATTTTCTGATCATGAGAGAAATGAGTTAAAAATTATCAAATTAAGAAGTATATTCAATCATAATTTCAAATATATAATGTTGAGATATTTATATACTTTATTAGAATATAGGTCATATATTGTAATAAATTATTTTTATAAAGGAAGTATATAGTCAATATTTTTACAAGTATTAGATTTTTGAGTTGTGATCCAAATAGACGCTCTTATTGATACAAATATTGATTTTTCATATGATATGATTCTAATTGATTGCATTATTGATGGGACACCCAACTTATGAATGGCCCAAATCTTAGAAGCTCATTTGATTAGGATATTTTTTTTGAGCTTACTTTTTCATGGGTTTGAATAAGCCTCTATCCTTACTTAAAAGTCAAGTTATATGCATGGGGGATTGACACATTGGAAAGGGTCTATACCTTAGTTCAAGATTTGAATGAGATCTATCACCCACCCCTCACACATGCATCGGATTTCAGGCAACATCCTTCTAAATCTACCTTCTATCTTTTCTCGAGAAGGTCCCTTCCAAATCTTTTCAGTTAGATTACAAAAGAAAAGGGGTTAAGCATGACTTTCTAAGATGTATTTATATTTCTAAGTATTTTCATTTTCAAAGATATGATCGTATTGTTGCTAATTACTTTAGTCTTTACACAGTGAGTGTTATCAAGTAAGTTGTGGTAGATCTTAAAGATGATATTTTGATTCACTAGATTGATGACATTTGTGAATTACTTGAGTTCCCATGATGACGTTTTCTAGAGTTAAGAATTGACACTCAAAACATACTAAGTCACCTTGTGCTTGAGGAGTCCCAATCACTTGAAGAGATGCATTGTGCATTCTCCCAACTTCAAGTCACCGAGGTTTAGATATGCACATACATATTTTATTCTTTTGTGAATATTGGGGATAAAAATTACAACGTGATTGTAGATATTGACAATTATATCATTGATGTCTTTACATCTATCATAACTAAGGTAGGCCTTAAGGTAGTTCCACACTCAAACCTCCATAGGACAACTTGATTTAATGATGCAACACTTCATATCTAAAATCATTATCTTGTGCTTTTGTAATTCTCATTTATCAGGATGAGCTATTGTGTGATGTTTTGGATATGAATGTTGAACATATTATCTTAAGACATCTCTTACTATATGATCATGATGTTCATATTTTTGGATGGTCAAACATACTAGTATTTGAGCATCAGAGAGAAAAGATCAAAATCTCACCCATACAACCTAAGTGTTGCCAATCATTGCCTTCCTAACTAAATTATCTCATCTCCTTATATCTTCCATCCATTGCCTACATAATCCCCAAATTGGGTATACAAAAAAAAAAAAATCTAATGCCTCAAAATCAACAAATTTAAATGGAAATTGAATATCCGCATTCTAGTGCAACGCACCTTCTAATTGAAAGCCAGCAATTTCATAACTATTCCGGACAATTACATATTTTCAAACATTTGTTAAAAAAAAACTCAAAATTATCAAAAATTTGAAACTCTATTTTGGCCTAAAATTTAGACCGGGTATATTTCTTGCTATCTCTGGAAAACGCTCCTATTTTACCATTTCATCTTGAGAAAATAATTGGTCTAAATCCGCAAACTGAATTTTGAAAAACTTTCCTAAACCTAATCATGTTTCTGATTCTCAAAGCAGAATAAGGGATTCAGAAGACTAGTTCTAATAGTAAAAATAAGTGTCATCTTTTGTTAACAGAATGATCATCACAATCAGCCAAGATAACTTTCTTTAAATTTGCTAAGTTCTAATTTATGTTTCTTGATTTCATAATTAATAAAAATCACTTGTAAGAAACTTAGGGTATTAGTATTTACATCATCACTATATAACATTATCTTTTGTACCCATTTTTATGAGATTTTATTGATATCTTATTTATTTGGTAGCTAAAATTTGAACATATTTGATATCTCTTTTTTGTAGTTAGTGTTTCTTCTTATAGTATTATTGTATATATTTTTAATAATATCATTATAGCATGAAAGTAGTCTATTATATGCTTACTCTAACTTGATGTAAAATCATATATAAAAATTTATGTCTTTCTTTTTAATGAGTTGTTTAAGCAAGAAAATAATTTTGATGATAGTCCTTAAAAAGATAAAATTAACTTGATTTTCTAATATTATTATTAAATTTTTAAGTCTCTTTTTTTTCAAAGATTTATTGAATGATTCATTACTTATATTCTTTTATAATTTGAAAATTTTTGAATATTATATATGTATGTTTTTGTAAATTAATATGCAAAATTATGTCTATAATAATTTAGTATATTTTTAGTTTCTTGATTTTTTATTAAATAATATTATTGACCATTAAATCCTAATATCTTAGATATTTTCATGCGTTAATATGAATTTTATGTGGACTAACTGCTTTAATTTTTTTTTTTTAAATTTATTTCTTTAATATTAATTTTTTAAGGTGAAATGGATAGTGTCTTATGTTGTGAGAAATATGTTCATTTAAATTTAAAGTCTAACGTATTTCTTTAAATATATTAATTAAATAATTTATTTATTTAAAATAATTTTATCACGTGTTAGCATTATATTATTTTGAACTTAATATATTTATAATATTTAAATTTCTAATTTTAATTATTTTATTTTATCTAATGTTAAGATATACTTTTTTATTCTTTGATCTTTAGATTATTATAGGTAATCTTTAATGCACGAGGCTCATGCTTAATGTGAGGTCTAGGAAAAATTAATATTTTGATATCCTTATCTATTAGAATTTGAGAATTATATTTGACTACTCTTGAATTTGAGACCTACAACTTTCGGATGAATATACTTAGCAATGCACGAGGGCATAACCTATATTATATGCATGAAATATGAAAAATTTTCAGGTAGTTAATTTTTTTTTATTATTCTTATTCAAATGTTTTTAATTTTGGAATATTTATAAAATATTTAGTTTTTTATATAAATTATTATAAGCTATTCTAGATTATTTAGTTGATTATTTTGCTGCTTGATTTGCTAAAGTATATGATGTTCAATATTTTATTATTTTGTTAAATTTTAAAAAGTCATTCTAGATTATTATATGCTATTTATTTTGTATTTATATTTAATATAATAATAATAATTATTATCAATTAAATTTTATCCCAACTACTTGAGTTTGATTGTATGAATTTTATTTTTTTTAATCAACTATGTTAAGAAATTCTATTCACTCTTAAATCATATCTATTGTCTAAGATATTTATGACTTTTTGAGTTGAAATTTTATTGTTTTGTTGGAAATCCTTTTATTTTATTTGTTATTTAATGTTTAGACTATGTAATATATGTTTATGACAATTAGTATTTATAGTTATTTGATTCTTTTTTATGATTTTATGATTTTTTCATTTGGTTGAATATAGCCTTTTGTTTTTATTTACACATCTATTAGAATCCAAAGTGCATTATTTAAGTAAATTTGCCAAACATAAAGATAATGTGAAATTGTAACATATTTATAAAATATTGGGTTGCATTATTTTGTGATATAATAAGTAACATAGTGTGTGTTATATAAATATTAATATATTAAATTTTATAAGAATTTTAATGTTTAATGTGTTTAGGTGTAAATAATATTGGGATGACTGATTATCTGAGAAATTTTTGTATTGTATATATCTATTGAATTTTATATCTTGGTATAATGATAAATATTTTCGTCCAATGATGATAGGTCTCAGGGTTTGAGGCATATCAGAAGTAATATTTATGATTTTTAGGGATAAGATTGTTGAGAATAAAATATTGATCTCTCTAAGACTCTGCATTAAAACAGGAGTCTTGTGCATGGGGTGTAACCTCTAATTTTTAGAAGCTTGAAAAATATAGGATACAAATTGGTTTGTTGCAGTTGTTTATGAAATGTGTTTATTTCTTGAATATCACGAGACTTAATTTATGTTATTGTCTTTACATTGATAAAAAAGATTGATTTGGGTTTTTTTTTTGAAGTTTATTTTCAAAAAAAAAAAAAAGGTCTAAACTTATCTTAATAAAGTGATATACCTAGAATTTCTTACTTTGATAAAAGATCTTAAACTATAATTAAAAGGGTATAAATGTTCAACTTGTCCAAATAGTATATTAACTAGATGGTACATGTACAAGCCCAAAGTGTAATTTATTAGATAATTTAATAATTATATATATTGAGTTTATCCTTCAGTATGTAGACTTGCATTTTGTTATATTATTGTTAGACATAATGAAATATTTAGGTCATTGAGGATGATCCTAAATATTGGGAGGTGATATCATCAGCATTAGCAGTTGGTTGGCTAGAGATTGTGGTACGGCTCAATGGATTTTTATAGTTTATTAAGTGGCAAAGAAAATTTACAACAGGTTAAATATGCTGCTGAAACAACATTAATTTATTTGCAGGTGAAAATGTTGCGCTTGCATGGATCTTACCAATTGGATCAGCTTGGACGTCGAGAGGTACGAATTTTAAATACTCTGTGCTTTTCTGCACATATAAAAATCTTTAATAGTGAGGATTTACTTTTGCCATATTATGGATGGAATTTGTGTGAGTGGTCTGATTTTTATCTTGGTGCAATACTCAGTGCTTTTCTGCATGTTTATTTTTTACATGATTTGAGATTTCTTGTATGCTCATAGTGTAAGAATACAACATATTTATATGAGCTAGGTCTTCTATTTTTATTTTCTTTTGGAACTTAAATCCTAATATTTGCTTCTATGTACACTATTCTCACCTACTAATAAGATTTTTTTTTTTTCAAAATTTTATTAAAAATTATTATTTATTATTTAATTTTTTTAGATAGAGATCGTGTCTTTGTGTGATGATAAATATATTTGTTTAAGAGTGGAAGGTTCAAGACTCATTAGATTTAGTTTTTATACATTTCGAGAATAAGAATATCAAAATATTAACATATTTTAGAGACTCAGACCCCGCAACAAGTGGAAGCATTTATTCTGTTTTTTTAGGTAATAGATGCCAATATTTAGCTTTAATTATTAATTTTAGTTATTTATTTATTCTTTAATATAACAATATTTAGAGAAATAAAAAATACATTATATTTAAATTACATTATAAAATAATACATCATTTATATTTATAGACAAACTAATGCTAGTATTTTGGGTCTGGTCTAATGGCATAACATGAACCCTTGAAATGCCAACTCGACTGAATCGAACAAATAACAATGACTCGACTTGGCCATGCTAGACATGTAAAGAAACCATTAGTTGAGTTTAATGATTCTTGAACCTGTGACTTGATATATTTAGACAAAGATATTTACCATCATACGATGGCACGATCTGTATTTTTTAGGAATTTGTGTATTGATCCTTGTTGTTATCTGGTCAACCTTTAAAATTCATTTTCTTAAAGGAAACCATAAGGTAAGTGTTGTATGATTTTTTTTTTTCAAAACACTCTCTCTAAAGAAAATATTATGACTAAAATTGATGCAAATAAAATATTTGGTCTTGATTATTATAAATAAATTTAGAATAAGTATTTTATTATTTCATTATTTTTTTTTGTTTTGTAATATCATGTATACATTATTTTCTAAAATTAAAAATTTTGTTAGAGAAGACAATACAAATAAAATTATAAATTATGGTTGAGTTACTTGGGATCCCTTATTTGGCTGCTAGCTCTTCTTGATATTATTAGGTCAAGCTTAAAAATTTTTGTTCTTTAAGAAAACCTTAAGAGAAGTATTATTTGGATTATCTTGTAAAAGGCTCTTTCTCTTTCTCTATTTGTATAAATAAAATGTCAACTAAAATATATTTGTTTATATTTTTTTATTTTGGCTATATGTATCAGCTACAAAATTTTATTTTTTTAGAGATTATGTATATCAGGCATGGCTGCTTGGGCATGATATGGTTCAGCCGTGCTTGGCTTGGCATGATATAATTTGAAATCATGCCCGACCCAACAATGCATGGTCCGGAATTGTGCTTGGTCCTAGACCATGTCGGTCCGTGGCACAACTCGTGCTATCTTGGGATGGTGTGAGTTGTATCTTGTGCTGGGCTATACCATGACCCACATGCCTTGCTTGGTGGTATGTTCCATAAGCTTGGTGACCTGGGAATAGCTGTGATCGAGTCTTGGGTCACGGGGTTAGTTTCGTTGGGTGATTGTTCGACAATGCATTTTTGTAAAGTATCCATGTAAGCTGGATACCATTTGTATGGCCCTTGCTGGTCGAAATTGGATGTTTTTTATTAAAAAATTGGTTCATGCTCATAAGAATTGGTCATAACAGCACGGCCTGCTCCAAGATCGGCATGGCCTTTCAATTTGCAGGCCGATTGTGCCGTGCTGGGCATGACACGGTAAGCCTTATGTGTTGTGTCTGGCACCACATGGTGACACGGCCTTGCCACAATGTAACGGGCCTTGTCAGTATGACATGACCTATTTGACACTTATTTGGATGTTTACTTATACATGTTTCACTAAATAATATTTTCACATGAGATAATCATTTACATGAGATTAATATATTTTCAACTTGTCGAATTTTTTAGAGGTTATATATATATAGAGATTATTTATAAACTTCTAAATGAGATAATTTTTTTTTGCTATAAAAAATAAATGACATATATTAATTTATAGTTCTATTAGTGAGGTAAAATATTCTTATAACTAAAATTTATTCGTGTTTTATTTTATATTTTATTATTGATAATGCACAAATATTTTAAAATAAATTTTTTATTAGATAAAATTAGAATCTAAAATTTTCATTCAAATAATTATGCTTCTCAAAATTTTGTATGATTTATTTAGTATTTTTATTGTTCTCAAGAAATAGAAAGTAGTTATTTAAAAATGGATAAACTCATTTGGGCCATTGGATTTTGCCACATCCGTTGGATGCGAAATCCAATGGCTTAGATTTAAATTTTAATTTTTTTAACCGTTAGGTCGGTTTGGTTGTCGAACCGATCTAAACAGTCCAAATTTCCAGAAGCTTCAGCTTCTGGAAGTAACTGGCTCAGGTCTGGGGGGTGCGATAAAAGACCGTAGGTTGGTTAAGAGCCCGACGGAAATATTGGATCCTTTGGGCATCGACTTCTAGTCGAGGGCGTGAGGTTGGGTCGGGGCACTGCTCGGCTTGTGCCAAGATATTGTGCCCGCAGGCCATTATATCGGGCTGTGCTTGGCCCGGAAATTGGCCTAGTTCGCCTAGGCATGACACGAGCCATGCCGTGAGTAGGTCCGATATGGGCATTGGCATGTGTCATTCAGGTGCCATGCCTCGGGTTGACCTCTGGATGTCTGGCCTATTTGACATCTCTATGTAGTACTATTACAATATTTTTGCAAGAGATGGTCTTTTATGAGATTAAATATTTTCAATCTATGATTTTAAATAAATTATTATCATCTTCAACTAATTTTTGTTCTAATTATGATATTATTTATTTGTTGATTATTTCTTAAGTTTTTATGAGATAAGTAGTTCTTTAGAAAAAATAAATGATATACAATCATTCTTAGCTCTAGTATTGAGTCAAAATAATGTTGTAACAAAAATTTATTAATCTATATTCTCTTATTTTGATTGTTGTTTGCGAGTACAAATTAAAAAAATGGTTTTAATTTTATTTTCTATGTAATTTTTGAATCTAAGATAGTTTTTTAAAGTGATTTTTAAATAAATAAAGTATTGTAATGATTGTTTTTCTTAATTTTCTTCATATTTATTTCATCAATAATTCTATAATAATTATTTTATAATTTATTTATTTATTTATTTTTTATACTAATTTTTTCTTGATATAATATACCATATATAAATCTTTTTTTTAAATTAACAATATTTTTGGAGGAGGCATCACTCAAATATAATTAAAATTTATGGTATAGTCACTTGAGCTAACACATTTGGGTGGTGGTTCTTTTTGATATTATTGGGTTAGATTTTAAAATTTGTTTTTAAAATAAAAACATAGGAAAAGTATATTATAATTTTTTTTTCAAAATGCTTGCTTACACTTTTTTCTCTAAAGAAAATATCATGACAAATTTATTAATATGTATTTCTTAATTTGATTATATGTAGTAGGCACAAGCCCCTGTTTATTAATCTATATTCTCATAATATGTATAAAGATTACACATTATCAATTAGTATATTAATTTTTATTCTCTTATGTTGATTGTTGCTTGAGAGTACAAATTAAAAAAATGGTTTTAATTTTATTTACTATGTAATTTTTGAATCTAAGATTGATTTTTTTAAAAGTGATCTTTGATTAAAAAAGTATTATAATGATTGTTATTCTTAGTTTTCTTCGTATTTATTTTATGAAGAATTCTAGAATAATTATTTTATTTTTTTATTTTTTATTTTTTATTATTCTAATTTTTTCTTGATATATTATACAATATATAAATCTTTTTTTTAAATAGCAATATTTTTGGATGAGACATAACTCAAATATAATTAAAAATTATGGTCTAGTCACTTGAGATAACACATTTGGGTGGTTGTCCTTTTTGATATTATTGAGTTAGATTTCAAAATTTATTTTTTAAAGAAAATCTTAAGAAAAGTTTAGTATAAATTTATTTCAAAATGATTGCATACACACTCTTCTTTAAAGAAAATATTATGACAAATTTATTAATATGTATTTTTTAGTTTGATTATATGTAGTAGGCATAGAGGTGTCAACCGTGCCGGCCCGGCCCTGCACGAGGCATGGCACGGTTCGGCCGTGCCTGGGCCGGCCCGGCACGTTTTTAAAACCGTGCCCGGGCCCGTGCCGTGCCCGAGTTAGGAACAGCTCGTGCCGTGCCCGGCACGCGTGAGCATGAGCGTGAGTGCGTGACCCGTCCCCTGGTCCCCCCCCCCAAGGTAAAAAGACCGCGGGTCGGGTCTGATTGGACCCGACCCGCGGTCCCGACTGCCGAGCCCCGACGGGCTTAGACCCGACCAATCCCAACGGCCAAAAAAAAAAAATTCAAACATTATAGATTTTCAGCCATTGGATTCGGCTCCAACGGCTAGGGGGCAGAATCCAACGGTCCTCGTGATTCTGCCCCTTAAAAATATATTAAAAATTCAAAAAAATAATAAAAAAATTTCTTTTTTTATAAAAAATTAATTTCTTTAGCCTATAAATTCTACCCCCCTTCCTATAACATTTATGTTTTTCAAAAACATATCTCATCTCAAAACTCTTTCTCTCTCACATAAATCGTGCATCTCTCTCTCGGGTCTCGAGATTTTGATTTCGGCTTGGATTTTCGAGAAACTCTACTTGAGTCTTGAACATCAGAGCTTCCTGCGGTGCACCTTGCACGTGACTAACCTCATTGCTTTTACATGGTAATTTATTTTACGTTTTTATTTACTTTCTCTCTCTAGAAAAACATAGGAAAAAAAACATAAAAAATGACAAATACACCTGACACGTATTTAAATTTGGAAAATGAAAATGTTAGTGTTACACAGACGTCTGCGGTTGCTGAAACATTGGTTTCTTCAGTCGTCTCAACCCAAAGTTCTAAAAAACAAAAAACTAGGAGGACTTCTGTAGTTTGGACACATTTTAAAATCATAACACAAGTAAATGTTAGGGGTGAGGAACTTGAAATGACACAGTGCAAATATTGTATGAGACTTTTAACATGCAAGAGTACATGTGGGACTGGGCACCTCAAGAGGCATGCTGAAATATGCTCCAAAAAACATGGACCCTTAGATCTTAGGCAAACCTAACTTGGCACTACATTTTTTGAGACTGGATCGAGTTCAGTCTCAAAGTTTACTCCCTTCATATACTCCAGCGAGTTAGGTAGGGACGGCATGGCCAGGCTCATCACATTGATGGGTCTTCCGATCAGATTTTCGGAAGATCCGAGGGTAGTGCGCATCATGCAGACTTATTTTCAGTCATCCTATCGTAGGATTCCTATGTCCACATCTAGGAGTGACATACTAAAGATATATAAGTTAGAAAAATAAAAAATAATTAAGGAATTTTTGGCATTTAGTGGAGTGGTGTCCGTGACGTCCGATATATGGACATGTCACGATGATTATTCTTATGCATGTCTCACGAGTCATTATGTAGATTCTAACTGGACAATCAATAAAAATATTAGGATTCACTGAGATTCTTCATCCTCATGATGGCCCGGCCATTTTTGAGTGTATGAAGAAAATATTTAGGGAATATAAAATTCAAAATAAAATTTTTAGTGTCACTTTCGATAATACTGCTAATAATGGAGTAGCAATCAATATGTTTGTTAGGAATATTAGAGACGCACCATTAGGAGAGATCTTTCATGTCAGATGCATGTGTCATGTGATTAACCTGATAGTTCAAGCACGCATGAAGGTGTGTTCCCCCGCGTTGGAAAATATACGCAATGCACTCAAGTATATTCGCACTCCTCGCAGACCATAAGAGTTTGGTAATCTCTGTTTGTCTGCGAATCTTAAGAAGAAGAAATTTCAATCGGATGTGAGACATCGTTGGAATTACACGTACCTGATGTTGGTATCATGTGTTGGATACGAACACGTGATATCCGACTACGTCAATAGTAAGAGTGATGAACTTATTATTGACGACACTGACTGGGCTTCGGGAATTTCATTTATGAAATTCCTGAAGATATTTTATGACACGACGAACATGTGTTCGTCGGTTTATACGCCCACCACTTGTATTGCACTCCGTTGTATATGCAACATTAGTAGCATGTTTAGGAAGTATCGAGCGGACCCGACGCTTAGCCATATGGTTGCAGAGATGGAGACCAAGTACCTGAAGTACTGGTCCACCATTCCATCTCTTTATTGCCTCGCAGCATGCATGGACCCTAGGGCTAAGGTGGAAGGGGTTGAAAACACATTGACTTTCATTTCCTCGTGCATGAACCTGGAAGAGCCATCTGAAGGGTTCATTTACGAGAAGTTGACAGACCTGTTCACATACTACGATACTAGGTATGGTGGTGGTGGTGGTGAGACTGTGAGTATGAACACTGATACCTTGTTCGGAGATGACGATTATTCCATTAACCTAGCGAGGGGGAAACGTAGGGGTGAACCTTCACATAGGAGCGAGCTGTCTCGGTACTTAGATACCGATTACTGCTCAATCCTATCACCTTCTGACAATAAGAATCTTGATTTATTACATTGGTGGAAATCATATGAGTTCGCCTATCCCATGCTATCTAGGATGGCACGGGATCTACTGACTCCTCCGGTGTCGAGCGTAGCATCGGAGTCTGCTTTTTCTGTTGCAGTGAACGTGATTTCGGATAAGAGATCGAGATTACGTCCAGATATGGTTGAGGCCTTGGCATGTTTGAAGGATTGGGAGGAATCGAGATTTAGCATCAGTGATCGTGCTGAAGCTGGGACTGTGACAGACACTGCAGTCGCATCCACATCCACTACGATGGCGGAGGAGCTGATTCCCGATGATGATGATTCATATGATACTGATCTTGATGTTGCGGCTGATGATTCTCATGATATGTCGCTTGACGATTGATGCTGATCTGCTGTTTTTTTTCGATATTTTTTTTATTCATTGTATTTATACGCTTTGTTTGTACGTTGTGTTGAAACTTATATTTGTTTTGTTCGGACCATCAGTTTCAAATGCATGATTGGTAATTTTTCATTTGTGTAGTTTAATTTTTTTTTAATTTTAATTTTTCCTAACATAATGTATTAATTTATTTTTTTTACGATTTAAATTTTATTTTAAAAATTAATAACTTTAATTTATAATTAATAAATTATAAATATAAATAAAGTTATACTTAGTTGAATTTGATAAAAAAAATAATTTTCTAAAATTTGTTTTTTTTTTAATTTTAATTTTTAACATTTTTAGAAAAATTATATTTAATAATTAATACTTTACACTACACAGTGTAGACAGTAAACTACAGTCAATACACTTAACTTAACATTAAGAAATATAATTTACAAATACAATATATAAATTAAAAAAAAAACAATATTCTGATTTCAGAATTCAGAGAATCAGATTTCTCATTTCTGCCTCCCGTGACCCTTCCCGGTCCCGCTCCCGCCTGCCCGGCCCTGCCTCTCTCTCACCCTCAGCGGCTCAGCCAGTTAGCCTATGCGGCTATGCCGGTATGCCCTGGCGGCTGGCCTCTGGCCTGTATGGCCAGGCCGGGCCCGAGCGGGCCCGGCACGACACGCCGTGCCTACGGGCAGTGCTGGGCCCGCCTATAATCAAACGGGCCGTGCCGTGCCGGGCCGGCCCATTTGACACCTCTAAGTAGACACAAACTTCTATTTTTATATGGATTACACATTATCAAGTAGTTGATTATTTTTCTAAAACTTTAACAAATGAAAAAATTAATAGTGAAAGCTTTATGTGGAATATCATACATGATAACTTTTTATATTAAGTGCAAAATGATTGGGCAGCCCATATGTTGGGTGTCTCGATCAAAGCATAAAGACAAGTCAAGAAAAAATAAAAAAGAAAAAATTATAAAAATGAAAAGTTAGAATTTTCAGTATCACTCATTAAGTTTGTGCATTTAAATCCATAACACTTGGCTTGAATGAAATAAAGACAAGTTCATGTCTTTTTAAGGCATTCATGAAGATATTTATTGATTACTTTGTTATTTGAATATATTTTGTAATCATAGTCTCATTTTAAATCTTTTTTGTGAATAAAAGTAATTAACCTTGATGTATTTTGTCTATTTATAAAATATTGAATTACAAATTATGCCTCATTGCTTGACTGTCATAGTAAATGTATTTTGTATGTTTATAAATACAAAATACTAAAATGTATTTTGTAATCATAGTCTCATAAAATGTTAGTAATCATTATATTTATAATAATTAAATTTATTTTAATTCTCAGGGTTTTACACATGTTTATCTCATGTTTTAAGATTAGAAAGGAAGTTATTTTCTTCTTACCATGTCGTATGACTGTCCTATGACATATCTTATACTGTCCATCATGACTAATATATATAAATTTATGATATAATAAAATTTTAAAATTTTATATTATATTATATTTTTATCTATTAACATCTAATTCATAATATTAACATAAATATAAACCATATAAATTAATTATTAATCACATATAAGTATTCAATCTAATCATAGATCATAATTTTTTCTAACATTGAGAAAGATTTTATATGAGATATTTTGAGAGACATCTCATAGAATTGAGAGTTTTCCTTTTGGAGCATGATGTCGCAGTGTTGTAAATGATTATGATTAAGATTAATTCTATTTGGAACAAAGTGTTATGATATTGAGAAAGATCATGACTTATATTTTTTTTGTTGCAAAATATCACAAAATTGAGAATAACATTGATTGATATATTTATTTAGTGCTATACAAAGTTGTAATATTAAGAATGACCACAACTTTGGTGATTTTTTTTGGAGCATAAAGTCGTGGCACTGGAAAAATCTATGATCAGAATAAATATTTCAAGAATAAAATATTTTGATGAAAACTAATGATGCAACTCAAAATACTTAGTATTTTGTCTCTATAATAAATAAGTCATGATACTTGAACTCGCCACATCTAATTGTATTAGTGTGGTACTTGGGCTTGGTTGGCACGACGTGAAATAATATCGTGTCCATTATATGTTTTAGAGATGGTATGGGCATGATTCTAAGAAAATATCATGGTGATGAAGACTATCTTGCATAATTGATAAATTATGTTAACATGGCATTGTGACATACAAAAATTATTAAGATTGATTTTTTAGACTTATGCCCATGAAAGAATATCGTAGCTATTCATAAAGATAATAAAAGGTGTACTCAAGCCATTGGATGAAAAAAGTTAGGACTTTTCATCAATTATATCTCTACCCCAAGCTTTCGTTTTATCAAGTTTATCAATTTCACTGAAAATAATTATGATTTTATTAATATTTATCAAAATTTTTAAAAACATAATTTTAGTAAAATCATTCTAACAAAAGCATAAATACATTTAAAAACACTAATAAATATACTCTTTATCACCCATAAAAAGTTGATATATTGAGTGCTGAACAGACGCACACACTAAAATTATTATTCTTTCTCAAGAAATGAACATTTTTCTATTTTTTCAATACAACATTAACATCATTAATGCATTATCACAATTAGTCTCATAGTTTTAAAAAGTGCAGGGCGCACCAAGGCGCAAATGTTTCTTGGAGCCTTGAGGCGCAAGGTGCACCTTAGGCATGAGCTTTTGTGAAATGAATTGTGACTTTAGATGCACATAAATTTTTATTAAATATGATTCTATTGATAAAAAAATAAATGTTCCTAATATTTAAATAAATTTTGATAAAAAAATAAATGAAATTATATAAATTTTAATATATAATTACAAATCTTGAGAACAAATGTATTTAAAAAAAACTATAGTGTATAAGGTACGCCTCTTCAGTAAGGCGCGTGCCTTGGAAGGCAAGGCGCTATAGCTAGGGAGTGACCGTGCCTTGAGCCTAGGCGCGCCTTAAGTGCACTTTTCACAACTATGATTGGTCTTGAGTATTATGGTGTATTATTTTTTTAAGGAATTAGTGTCTTAAATCTTGGGATTAGTTATTTTATGTGTGAATCAGGGATGTGCGAGTTTATTCATTAAAATACATAAACAAAATTCTTGTATTGCCTCCCAAATATATTTCATTTAATATTCATAGTTAGATTTTTTTAGATCTCTAATATGGTCATTAATTTCAATGGTCCACGTAAACTTTTTTGTATAATTTTTTCTCTACTCGCATTGCATTCTTCTTGTCAATTAATGATGTTGAGTAGAAAATAATTAATATTTCTTTATCTAAGCCAATACATTTTAAAAATATCGCCTTCAAAGTTGGTTGTTTGTTATCTTCGTTCCTCTTGGATGAGTGATTTTTGATGTGCAACTTAATTTAATGACATGATATTATTTATTTTATACCTCTCAATGTGATCATAACCTTAAAATTTATTGTGATTTCTTCTTTTGTGGTAACTTTGAAAGATATACTGATTTTCTCATGTATATTTTTCTTAATTTGGGCTGTGATATTTGAAAATATCATGATTTTTTTTTTTTGTTGTTATTTTGAAAGATATCATGACTTTCTCTTGTATTTATTTCTCTATTTGGGTGGTGACATTGAAAAATTTTGTAACTTCTTCATCTGGCTTATCTATAATCAATGTTATAGTTATTTCAATTTATATCACAATTTCATATTTTTTTGATTCAGGCATGATATTCTTCTTTTGTTTTTTTTGTTCTTTTTATTCTAATTAGTAGAGTAAGAATTCTTTCTTTAAATAATGGTTTATTTGTTGGATACGAGTCATTGTGTTGTGGTGATTATTCCAAACTCATAAATTACACTTTCATAATCTTCAACATAAAGATAATAATATAGATGAATGTCACTTCTCAATATGAAATAATATTCATGATTTTGCAATGCATTTGTTTTTTCTATTTGATAGAGTTGGTTGGAGAAGATCAACTCCCAATCATTTTGAACTTTCTATCTCAATAATATTCTCTTGGCTCTCTCAAATTTTAAGTTCAGATATGTTAATTCAGTTCCATAATTTCTGCTCATATAGATGTGTTAAGAAAAAAAAAAAATAAATACAATATAAACGCTAAATAATAAATATATTCAAATAACTAAAAATTAAACTATTCTTTTGTATCGATAGTCATGTTCTATGTTGCACGGATACGCCTAGGAACTGCCGTGTCGTCGTGTTCGACCCGTGTCGCCGTGTCTACGTGTCGGACACGTGGACACGGCGACACGGGTCGGACACGGGTCGGATACTTGTCAGAGACATATCCGACGTGTTGTTCGGAAACAGTCGTCGTTAACAACAGACGCGTCGTTTACCAACTGACGCGTTTTTACGATTCTAATGCATCGGAAATACACTATATATTAACTATTACTCCTACATCTCCAACGAATTGAGGAACACACCGCTGACAGTGAGTTGCCGACAAGCCGATTGCGAGAAATAGTTATCAATTGTCATTGCGTCAAACGGGGAGTGGAGGAGCATACCGCCGAGGTGCCGACAATACCTAAGGTAACCCAATTCTATAAAGGGAATGAGAGGTTTTAGAATCTGTATCGGGAGGGGAGAGAGTTCGAAAATCAAAACTGTAAAGGGAGGGTAGTGGAGGGTGTTAGAGGGTTTAATTTTTTTTACATTATTTTAAAATACAGAATTTTAAATTATTTTAAAATACAGTATTTTAAATTATTTTAAAATATCTAATATTTATAATTAATAATTTTTATTTTTAATTTTATTTTTTTTATCATGACGTATCCTAGTCGTATCCGTATCCTAGTTTTTTAGAATTTGCCGTGTCCCCGTATCCTGCCGTGTCGTATCTCCGTGTCCGTATCCGTGTCCGTGCAACATAGGTCATGTTAACTCAAATTGACTAATTAAATTATAATCAAATAATTATGGTATGTTTGATAAAAATAAAAAAATTAAGTGCTGAATTTTATAAGTATTGAATTTATATTGAAAAAATATTTGATAAATTACTGTTAATTGAATATTGAAGATAAATATATTATTTGATAAGTGTATATGCTGAATGCTGAAGATAAATATATTATTTGATAAGTGTATATGCTGAATGTTGAAAATAATATATTTTATATTTTTATCCTTATTATCATTACATTACATATTATTTAACATATATATAATTTTTAATTAAATTTTATTTTTCACTAAAATTATTAATTATGCTAAAAAATAAATCACTAAAAATATATCTTTAAATAAATCATAAATCTAAAAAATAAATAAAAATATATAAAAAATAACCAATAAAATTTAAATTCTTTAAAATTATCCAAACTATTGATATAAAAATAAAAATTAATGACAATTAGTTGATTTGATATTTTATTTCTTAAATTAATCATAAAAAAGGGTTAGGGTTTGTGGTAGTGGAGAAAGGAGGAAGAGAAGATAGATTTACAAACTAAATTATAGCGTGAATGAGAAAATAAAAAAGAAAAAAATAAAAAAAAAAAGATAAAATAGTAACTCTAAAAAAATTTGCTGGCAATATTCAGTATTCAATATTAAGTAGGTCTTTATCTATTTAAAATTTTTAATGAATTTTCACTTAAAATTTAAAATTTTTAGCTTCAATATTTTTTTATCTAACGTACTTAAAATTTTAAACCATTGAAAATTTTAATTTTCAATATTTTGAAAATTTTAAGTACGTTATCAAACAATCTCTTAATATTTGACAATAATTTTAAAAACTTATTATGTTTTTTGTGAGACAGCTAAAGTATATTTGTGATTTTGTAGCTAGTTTATTTCTTCCATTTGATAGATTTGGTTGGAGCAAAAATTATTAATCTTTTTGATTTTTATATTGCAATAATACTCTCATAGCCTTCTCAATTTCTAGGTCCATATATGTTAACTCACTCTATTTGATAGATTTTATAGCTAGTTTGTTTCTTCTTTTGTGAGACTGCTCATATAAATGTTGTGACTACAAAACAATAAAAATAAATACGATACAAACACTAAGAAATAAGTATATTCAAATAACTAAAAATTAAAGTTTTGTTTTGCATGGATAATTATGTCAACTTATGGTGATTAATAAACCTACAATCAAATAAACAATCTTTGGCAATCGTGCCTAATACTTATTATGATCGTGAGAATGCTAAATTTTATTATTGATTGACATGAATGCAAAATTTTATTGTGTTGATAGTTTGAGCAATTAATAATAAATTAATTATTATTCGAATTAAGTCAATAAAATTAGATTTTTGAGAAAATACTTAGATTCTGGGGTTGACTCATTTTTTTGTGCATTATACTATTTTTTAGAGTTTGATCAATGTTGTGTTTGATTGTTGAATAGAATATAAATAGTATGAAAATACTTAAATGTATTTAGATTGTTACTACTAAGGATGATTTTTTTATAGTTTTTATTTTGGTATTTCACTATTGAAATCACATATTATATTTTCACAAGTCATTCACACATCTTTTTATTTTAGGCACATATTTAACTATTCTTGATAATTATTTTACATACGTGTTTTTATTCTCTAGTTTCTAATAGCTTAAATATGCAAAATTATTAAATGATAAATGTGTGTTTTCGGATTTGTAAGTATTATATTCGTGATAATTAATATATGTTTTCTCATGAAACCCACATATGAAAATCATACAAAAGAAAGTGACTCGCAGGTTTATTACCACCATATGGATCACCTCATCTTATGTGTGCTCTATAACTTATCTATTATTATCTATCATGACCGACACAACTCGTACATTATAGTAAAATTCTTGGTTAAATATTTTACTATTCTCATATTATTTGAGACTATTTTTTTTAGAATATGCATATTAGATTAATCATAAGTGTAATCATATTTTTGATTTTATAAGTGTTATACTTATAATGATTAAATTTATTTCAATCATGAATTTTCACAGATTTATCTCATATAGAAGAGATGTCACTTCTTTTTTACTATGCTGTGTGAGTATGTATATGTCAAAATGCCTTTCGCTGTTAACCACGATTAACACTCATAAATCTACGATATAATCAAAATCCAAAATTTTAGGTTTATATCATATAAATATTAATTAACATTCAAATTACAACATTTATACAAATATATAAAATTACATATCCATCATACATAAATATATAAACTAATCATATATTTTAATTTAGCTTAATATTGGGGAAGTTTTTATGTGAGATCTTTTGAGGTGCAATTTGTGTAATTAAGGCTTTTCAATGCAATCTCAATTGGAATTCTAAGTATTAAAATCTAAACTCAGTCAAATATTGTTTGTATTGGATTTGTTTCTAATTGGAGGTTGGAATCATGTTGCCTAGAGTTTATTATTGTTCTTGTCTCGAAAAATATATCTTCTTTCTTCCTTTCACTTTTTCTTTTAAGCATTGCTTAAATACATCATAGATTTTGTGTGATACTCTTAGTTGGAAGCAAAGTTTTAAAAGGTAAAAGTTTAAGGTAAGATATTTTTGTATTTTTGAGCCGAGGCATATGCCTTGAGACGTTAAGGTATAAGTTTTTTGAGCATAATAATATATAATTAATTAATATTTTAAAATATATAAAATAAAATAACATAAATAAAAAAACAAAAAAACAAAAGTTTTAAAAATATGTTTTAAGACATTGATTTATAATATATTAAAAATAAAATAAAATAATATGAAATACTTTAATAAATATTTTATAATATATTAAATTTTAATAAATTTAAAATAATTATATCTTTATAAAATTAAAATTTTAAATTTATTTTATCATTAATAAATAGTATGAAATATTATTTTTTTATTAATAAATAATATGAAATATTTTATAATTAATATTATTTATTAATTTAATAATTTTATCAAATTAATAAATTAAAATACTATTTTAAATTTTAATAAATTTAAAATTTAAATTTATTAAATTCTCTCTTTTTATTTTTAAAATTTAATATTATTTATTAATTAATACTATTATTAAATTTTAATAAATTTGATAAATTATAAAATAAATTTATTAATTTGCCCTCGCCCTCGCCCTCGCCCCTCTTCCCTCTCCCTTGCCCCTCTCCTTTGCCCCTCTCCCCTCGGCCTCGCCTCTCTTTCTTGCCCCTCTCCTTTGCTCATCTCCCCTCGGCCTCGCCCCTCTTTCTTGCCCCTCTCCCTTACCCCTCTCTCCTCTCCCTAGTCCCTCTCCTCTGCTCCACGAGATGCTCGATGGAGCTCCGTCTAGCTTGACGATAGAGCTCGTTGGAGTTCCACGTTTTTTAATGTCTTGAGGTGTTTTATGAATGCCTCGCCTTGAGACATGTATTAAGGCTTTAAAAAAATGTTTTTTAAAACACTATTGGAAGAAGTTGTGGTATTAAAGCTTGCAGTCATAACTTTTATATCTCGTCGGATTTTTTTTGGAGTATCAAAGTCGTGGCAGGGTTGAATGTCTTGACTCAAGTAACTCTTTTTGAAGAACAATGTTGCAGTACCGAGAATGATTGTGATTAGTATTTTTTCTTTGTAGCAAAATGTTGTGGTACTTGAAATAACTTTGATTGATGTATTTATTCTCTGTAACAAAAAGTTATGACATTGAAAATAATTGTGACTAGGGTAAATGTTCTTGAAATAAAAGTTATTGCATTAAAAAGTTACGACTCAAAATATTTGATATTTTTAATTTTGTAATGAATAAATCATAATGCTAGAATTTGTCCTTATATGTTTTAAAGATGATGTGGTTGTGACATCAGAAAAATATTATGACCATGAAAACTATGGTGTGCAGTGAAACAATTATATTAACTTGGTAATAGTATCATGATGTATAAAGATTATCATGATTATTTTTGTATAGTTATAAAAAAAAGATATATTGATTATTCAGTTATATAATGAAGATATATTCAAGTTATGACATGGAAAATATGATAATTCTTCATCGCTTCTTTCTCCCTTACATGTTTTCGTTCCACAATGTTTTATAATTTTTACCCAAAATAATTATGTTTTATTGATACATCAAAATTTTTAAAATGTAAATTTAGTAACATTTCTCCAATAAAATCATAAATATATATAAATACACTAATAAATATATTTTAAACCACCTAAAAAGGTTAGTACGTGGCGTGTAGAACATCATACAATGTATTATACAATCTGCAAATAATACATGATTGTACTACTTGAAACTTATTGGTTATTCCATATACACATCATTATCAAGGTTATCATGATAAAATATATTTCTCATGTTTAGTTGTTATATTCTTTAATTGTGAGATGGTGTAAAAAAATAAGAATGTATAATGAGACCATCTTGGCCACTTATGAGTAAATATTCTAATAGCCCCACTTAATGTATGAGTATATCTTCTCATTATAAGTCTTATCGTAAGATAATATATTTTTCAAATTGAATCTATTTTTATGGTGTACACTTAGCTGTAATTAATAAGACTTTCTCGAAGGTAATGATGATAGTTCTCAAATCTTATTAGAGTGAATAACATGTATATTATCAATAATGACATGATGTTTTCATGTATCTCTTTCGAAGATTATATATATACTTAATTTGTTGATTTTTTGTAATTCTTTTTCATGAGATAACTTTTTTTTCTTTAAAAAAAATAAATAACAATTATACATAGTTCTAGTATTGAGACAAAATAATATTATAGCTGAAACCTATTAATATATAATTTCTTGACTTTTTCATGATATTAGATTAATTTCTTAAAAAAATAAAAGACAATCATTTATTTCTCTAATATTGAGACAATGTAATGTTATAGTTAAAATTTGTTTATATATAATTTCTTATTTTGAATATTGATTGTGAATAAAAAATTTCAAAAATAATTTTAATATCATTTATCAGATAATTTTTGATTGTAAAATTATCATACAAGTGATAATGTCTCAATTATCTTTATGATCGATATAATACTTTTGTTATTCATTTCTATTTTTTTAAATAATTTTGAAATAATTTCTTTTATCATATTTTATTTACTTTTTTGTTATTTTATTTTTCTCTTATTATAATATATCACATATAAAATTTACATTCTTAAAATATCAATATTGGTTGAGAAGATATTACCCAAATAAAATTACAGACAATAATTGAGTCATCTTGGATCGTATATTCTTAACTTGTTGTTTTTTATAACTTTTTTTTGTGAGATAATTTTGATCTCTAAAAAAAAATGATAATTATTGATAATTCTAATATTGAGGCAAAGTATTATTATTGCTAGAACCTATTCATATATAATTTCTTGTCTTTTTTTTATGAGTTAAACTTTATTTCTAGAAAGTATAAAAAATATATAATCATTTCTTTCTCTAATATTGAAATAATGTGATGTTATAACTAAAATTTATTTATATATAAATTCTTATTTTAAATACTAATTGTGAGAAAAATTTCAAAAATAATTTTAATATTATACATTAGATAATTTTTGATTGTAAAATTATCATACAAGTGATAATAAGTTCTCAAAAATCTTTATGATTGATATAGTACTTTTGTTCTTCACTTCTATTTTTATAAATAATTTTGAAATAATTCATTTTAGCATATTTGAATTACTGTTTTATTACTTTATTTTTCTATTGTTATAATATACCACATATAAAATTTGCTTTCTTAAAATATCAAAATTGGTGGAGTACATTACCCAAATAAAATTAAAGACAATGGTCAAGTCATCTTGGATCGCATATTCTTAACTTGTTTTTTATAATTTTTTTTGTGAGAGAATTTTGATCTTTAAACAAAATAAATGATAATTATTTGTAGTTCTAGTATTGAGGCAAAGTAATATTATAACTAAAACCTATTCATATGTAATTTCTTTACTTTTTTTTTATGAGTTAAACTTTATTTTTAGAAAATATAAAAAAATACAATCATTTCTTTCTCTAATATTGAGACAATGTGATGCTATAACTAAAATTTGTTTATATAAAATTTTTTATTTTGATTATTGATCATGAGAAAAATTTCAAAAATAATTGTAATTTTATTTGTCGGATAATTTTTATTTCAAAAATTATCATATAAGTGATAATGAGTTCCAAAAGTATTTATGATATACCCAGTTCTTTTGTTCATCTTATTTTTATTTTCATAAATAATTTTAAAATAATTTATTTTATCATATTTTATTTACTTTTTTGTTACCTTATTTTTCTCTTGTTATAATATATCACATATAAAATTTGTTTTTCAAAAATATCAATATTGTTGGAGAAGACATTACCCAAATAAATTAGAAGACAGTGGTTGAGTCATGTGGGATTGCATTTTGGTAGCTATACTTCTTAATATTATCGTGTTATATTTCAAAAATTATTTTCTTTAAGGAAAAATTTATGAGAAATATTATCTGAATTCTTCTTTCTAAACTTGCTCTCTCTCTCTCTCTTTTTATCTATATCTTTTTCTTTGTGTCTCCTTTTTTTTTAAAGGAGAAACAAAATCTTACTTTAGAGTGATATCATTATCATTATTATCATAATTATCAACTAAGTTCTATTCTAATTACTTGAGTTTAAAGTGATGTTAATGGTATTTATG
Organism: Sapria himalayana; assembly: GCA_029783825.1. Classification (NCBI taxonomy): domain Eukaryota; kingdom Viridiplantae; phylum Streptophyta; class Magnoliopsida; order Malpighiales; family Rafflesiaceae; genus Sapria; species Sapria himalayana. The sequence continues at coordinate 167,142 of JAREIK010007945.1, read as the reverse complement.
GAAAGTGAGATTGTGACAAAAAAAAAATTACTTTAGAGGTGTTTGAGTTGATATTAGTGGAAAATGAGGCTGCTCGTTTACTCTGATATCAGTGGCTTTGCCTTAAAACATTCAACACAAACAAAATGAGGTCGCTTGTTTTACTTTCTGTTATTGCATATGTTTCTAATTGACTTCCCCCAATGTTTTGTGGTAGCTTATGTGTTTTGTTCTTAACATTGGATTTTGTTTATGTGTTGGATGTAATTGAATAGACAGAGAATGGATTAGTAGAAGCTGTTGCTGTCCTTATATCAAAAATGCCTCGCATGCGTCCAGAAACTGGAAAATTAGGTGAATGTTTTAAGGCAAAGCCGGATTTTATGAAGGTAGTTTTAGCCATTGAATGGGTTATGCCTTGGTTTTTTGTTTTTGGGTTCTATAAGATGTCAAGTACCATGAGTCGCATTATCCAAAAGGTGATGTTTTTCATCATCAATTGGCTAGGCATGGGAGAAATGGCGATCGCAGATAATTAAGCTGGAATCAAGTGCATTCTGGTTTCAATGTGATCATGGTCTGACTCGTGGGGGCTTAAAGAACATGCTCCAGATCATGTTGGGAAATGTTAGCCTTATCTATAATGCAACATGCCATTGGATAGAGTTTTATGTGGCCCACTTTTTATACTTAAGGCCTTTCACAGCAGTGAGTATTGCTTCTCTTAACTCTATTAGCTTTTTGTTTCCCTAACATTGAATTCTGAGCCTGGGTATGGGTTTTCATTTTCAGCTAGCAATTTAAATTGCTTTCTTCAAAAAATCAAAAAATAAAAATAAAAATTTATTAATTTTTCGAAACTTAGTATTGGTTCGCATTTAATACCAGATATTATTAAAACTCTGAAGTTATAAGTATTCAGGCGAGAATAATATTGAGATTGTTGATTATTTGGGAAGTCCACATATTACATGAATGTATTAGAGGTCATGTTTTAGTGCGATAACAAGTACTTTCGTTCACGGGGGAGAAGTCTATGGTTCGAGACTCATCGGATGTAGTTTTTTTGATTTTTTAGAGGTAAGGCTGTCGAGATAAAAATCTCTCTCAGACCCTGCACTGAGTGGGAGCCTTGTGCACTTGGTACGACCTCCTCTAAAACATGGGTGTAAAGGTAATTTTGCATTTCAACTCCAGTGTCACAAAAATTTTGAAAAAATTTTGAAAGTTAGATGGGAACTCAGTTCCAAATTGGCATTTGTTTCTCCAAGATTCTTCTCCTTTAATGCTCATGTCTTCCCCTGAAATTCCTTTGTGATTGTTTTGTGATTAGGGATTAGAAAGTTTTTTCAGCCTAAGCCAGAAATGCTTTCAGTCAAAGCCACCATCTAATACTCATGCTTTAATGCGCCTTCTAGTTGGAATTCTTGGGGAAAATGCTGAGGTGTACAATGCATACTATTGTTTGTTGAATGCTGTTTCTTGTTGTGTTGTGTCTCCAGTGGGCTTATTGTTGTCTTTTAATGCTCCAGGTTGTATTAGCAGAATGCTCAAGAGGGTTTGGTCCTTGGTGAGTTAGTCATTTGTTTTACTGTTTTCTCAGCTTTTCACTTTTAGTTTTTTTTTTTTTGTACAACTGTGGATTCCTTGAGAATGCCCAACAGTTCTGGGGCCCGAAACAATGGCAGTGTGTTTAAATTGTAATTATGAAGGTGAAACAAGCATGCCAGAATATGATCGATAATCATAAGCATATGCAATGCAAAAGGCATGTAATAGGACATTGTTAATGAAGATGATAAAATTATTGAGAAAATTCATTATTTTAACGTTAAATGTGAGACTTATCAGACCCATATTATAATGCCCTCTTTTAAGTTGGCGTGCACGTATCCTTAACATCAAGCTTAAGAAGGATAATAAAGATTTGTGAATTATACAATAGTTCCTTAAACATGTATCTAAGCTGTTTTTTTTAAGTAAACAAATTTAGAAAAATTATCTAAAAAATTTCATTAGCTGAGGAGTAGCACTATTAATTTTCTCAAGATCATACACGATCCCAAAAAAAACTTGCATATAGTGGTAGTGTTGACAATGTTATTAGCTTTTGCACCACATACATTAGTAGTTTTTTCAAACAAATTTTGAAAAATACACAATTTGAGTAATTTTTTTTTTCAAAACAAATTCAAGTCATTGATTTCCTCACATATAGCAGGATTCTGAGGATGATGTTCATTTGAATATGTTTTACAAAATTTAGAAAATATTCTTCCTAAATTAGTCTCATCTAAAATACATGCTTAGATCAAGTTGACCTGCAACTAAAAGTCTAAATTCTAGAGAGAGAGACAGAGGGGGGGGGGCAGAGAGTTTTTATTGGAACATGACCATTTCGCTACTAAAGTATATTACTTTTATCTAAAGCAAAAAGTTTTCATTTGAAATTGAGTTACAAAAACTGATTGAATTTTGTAATTCTCATCATATGAATTTTTAATAAAATTTTTAAATATAAACTGATTAAAAGAATGTTATCAAATAAATTTTTAATAAAATAGGTTACTTTAAAAAACGTGTTTGCTAAAAGTGGTGGTTAAAGGAAAACCCCTTGTTTTTATATCAACTAAACAATTAATACAAAAAAAAATACACACACATGCACACACGCGTGGGGAAAATCTAAAAAAATGGTTGGGTAGGGGTGTTGGACGGTCCCAAATGGCTGTTGTGTCATGCCGGGCATGGCCTGATTTGAGATCAGGGCCATGCCGGCCCGACGTGCTTTAAAAAGAGGTTGCCCATTATTACATGTTAGCTAGTTAGGGCAAACATTTGTGTCCGTGTTGAGTTGGGTTGGATTGACCTTGACACTGTCATGTAGCAGGACTCTTGGCAAGCTTGAGTCAGCGTCAGAGCCAGACACTGTTCTGCATCTATTCCTGGGTTTGTGCCCGACTCTGTTCTGCATCTATTCCTGGGTTTGCGCTCGACTCTGTTCCTGGCTCGAGCCACACCAGGATCAGGCACACACAAATAGACTGTGGGTCAACTTTACTTTCTGACCAATTTGACATTTATTTGGCTGGGGTATTCTTTATGGTTTGGGGTATTTTCAATGAGTAATAATGATAACAAGTAAAAAAACAAAAAAAAAAAAAAAAAAATTTCAATATCTCCTCTAATTGATGTAGAAAAGTGCAACATGCTCAGTTTAAGAGCAACACTACAAATCTAGGGTTCTCTCAATGTTTTTCTGAAGATAATTTGTAAGTTAATGTCATGTAGGGAAGTGAACGGTAGGGATATATCCATCTCGGATCTTGTCCTTATAAAGTGATAATTAAATTTTGTATGTTTCGTTTGTTCTTAGATTAATTTGAAATTTATATGAATTATTATCTCACTATTATAATAAAGAAGAATATGGAAAGAGATACGAAGTCAAACTTCTCAATAAAATATCTAATCTACTACTCATAAGTAGCAATAAATATGATTTTATATTTTTTTTCTCTATCTTTAATAATAATTTTTTATTCCTTATTTTTTCAAGTGAATTATTTTTGATAAAAAATCAAAATTATTCAACATATTCTCTTTATTATAAATGATATTTAACTTGAATTAGAATGGTCAATATATTGACAATGGGTACAATCGCTAAAGTAAATATAAATTATATATAATTTTTGCATACATCTAAGTATATTAATAATATTTTTCATATGTATTTGACAGAGAGTTTATAAAGTGATTAATAAAATTACAACATAAAAGATATTTGATTTGCTGATTGTAAGGTAAATTATTTTTTTTTATACTTTTCCTTTATCTCATAGATCCAACTAAAGAACTAGTGAATATTATAAGATCTAAATCTCTCTTAATTGGTGAATTAGCTGGGGCATATCTAAAAAAAAATTTCTATCAATATCTCAAAAGTATGTATTTACCATGATAAAATCATTTATTTATAAAAAAATCAATTGATCTTAATAAATTATTTGAGACTTTTTATATCTTTCATCTAAAATTAAGTTTGGATGAAATATTTGAGTTTAGTGATGCTCAATTCATAATCACCAATAATATTAATATCATCTATATGTACACAAAATCGAAAAATTTATCCTCATACTCTTCTGATAAAGTAAATTCAAACAAAAATTATGATGATTATTTCATCTTTTATAGGCTTTTAGCAATTTATGTGATTTATTAACCTATGTGAGTTGAGTGATGCTCAATCTTTGTATACTTTCAGCAATTTATAAAGTAAATATGTTCTCTTGTATATCTGAGAAGTACACTAAAATACTAAAAGGTCTAGAAGTACACTAAAATACATTATCACTTATAATTATTTTAATATTATGTTCAATTTAGGTTTTAATTATTTTAAAATAATATGTAGAAATATAAAAAATCTATATGTTATTTCTTTAGAAATATATAATCATTAAATCTGAAAAAATCTTCAATTAAAATCATTAAGTAGTGACAACTGACAATCATATTGAGAAACAATCTTACTAGGCCCCTGTATGTGTGAGTGGATCAAATGATGCTGGTGCTGACTACTAAAAAAATCAATATGTCAGATAAGAAATTTGTAGTATATATTTATAACTTGCATGTCGCATAGTCAAAAGACGAAGCTCGGCTAGGGAAGGATATCTTAGATGAGAGTAAGCAACAAATAGGTTAACAATAATTGAATATTTTAATAGTATACTTATAGGTGCAATGAATACATATGTATCATCCCTTGTGATCCTATAAAATAAAATAAGAAAAAAGAATGTAAATGTTGAGCTCCTTTGCAATATAGCTAATAGATAAAAAATCACAAGGAAAGCTAATAATATCGTATCCAATGACATTGGAAATATTATCATAGGCTACAAATTACAATAACATTGTGATCACACAAATAAAATAAATAAAAAAAAGAATATAATCTATGTCATCATTGTTAGATCTTGAATTAATGACCCAAAAATTAGAACACAAATAACATCTTGAATTAATGACCCAAAAATTAGAAAATAAATAACATCTTGAATTAAATGACCCAAAAATTAGAACACAAATAACATCTTGAATTAATGACTCACAAATTAGAAAGAGTGATTGAGTGTGGCACTGGTTGATAATGCTATATTACATTGAGAATAAGTAGATTCTATCAATGGCCTAGAGATGATTCTCATATTCTCTTTTCTAGTAATAGAATGGGTGTACTTTGTGATGTTTGCCTGTAAGATTCATTCCTGATCTCAATGATATGAATAAAGCGATTGACAAGATACTCTGGAGTGCATTTTTGGCAACCTCAAGAATCGAACTTGTGTTTTCAGGGTTAGCAACTTCCTCCTTTTACTAATCGAAATATCATATTGTTGGTGATGAATTGTATTTGCTTATTGAGAAAAAATCTCTTTATTCAATTTTCTTTGTCTAATAGGAATAGTAATGGGTGCATTTTTCAGTCATAGTTACTTAAAGTTGATATTTCATGTTAGGAGGTTTTCTTTAGTTGGGCATGCTGGCTAAATAGATCAGTCCTGTATTGATACTTGGGTATGCTGGACTATTTCTTCATAAGTCCTCAACAAAGAGTATACCGAACAAATATGGCTGGACCAATTACATGACCATCTAACCAGGCCTTGTTGGATGGACCAAATTGGGTTGGACCATTTACATAACATTTGGGCTGAAGGAGGTAATGTTTCTAGGGGCCCCATTTTCTCTGTTGGGCATGATGAGCTGCAATAACCCAACTCACTCTTGTTGCAGCTAGGACTACAGAGCATAGTGATCGCCCCAACTGTTATGGTTTTCCTTAGCAAGCAGTGTGTTCTGTTTATAATTTTGGCTATGTGATCTTACCCAATTTAGGCTTGGTCTCATTTTTAGGGATTTGAAAACTCATTTTTGTGGGTTTCCTGGTCCAATCAGGCTGGACAACCTAATAAATTGTATAGCTAAGAGTACTTTTAAACCATTCAATGTGTATGAAGTTGCCTATATAAATCTATGAGTCGACTAATGTTTATGTTTTCATATTTCTAAGTACTTGGTATTTTTCATAAAATAATTAATATTTACTAGTCCAAAATGACAAATATTTTCTGGTTTAGCATGAGGTATGTTAAAGCTTAATAGCTTGACAATTTTATCTTTCAAAGTCATAATAGTTATGTCTGATGTGTTTCAAACTCGAGATCTATTGTTTTTGAATAAAAATATTTGTCATCACATAAGGTATGAATTATAATATATTCATATAATATAGTAATTTCTTAGATGATCAGTAATTATAATATTATTATTGTCCAAATATTTTTAATTTTAGAGTTTTATGAATTTAGTGTGTTATTATTCATATAATTACATGCTAATTCAAATTTTAAGTGAATAATTCACAAAAAAAAATACTTATTTAGTGTATGATTTCATAAGAAATCAATATATTAGATCTTATAAAAATTTTAAAATTAAATATATTGAGTGAAGAATAGATTAAAATAGGTAATTACTTAAGAAATTATTATGTTGCAAGTATATATTGGAGGTTATACTTTGACATGATTAAAAAAACTTTTATCCAAAGATAATAGGATGTGAGTAGGAGACTTATTAGATGCAACTTTTTCATTTTTTGGGGATAGGATTGTTGAAGTATTAATCTTTTCTAGATTTTGTGCTAATGTGGAAGTCATGTACCGGGTACAACCTCTTTCATTAATATTTATTTAATGATTGAGAATAAAAAAAAGTGTGAATTATTTAACAAATTAGTGGAGTAAGTTGGAAATGAGCATGTTGTTTAAGTCGTTAAAGATAATAATTCAAGTTATATGATAAATAAAAACATGTTATTTTTAAAATTTATTGTTTTTTGTATTTAACACTATTAGTTCTCTTCCATAAAGAAAACTAAGAGTGTGATGATTGAAATTAAGTTAAGACATGGTTAATTGTATGATAAACTATATTGTGAGAATGAGGAAAATGATATTTTAAAAACTGGCTAGGTTGAAATAAAAGAACATATGAGATATTAGTTATATAAAATATGTTTTAAATAAAAATGATTAGATTTTAATTAAAAATAAAATAGTCGAAGAGAGATGAAAGATATTTTTTATGATTTTTTAAATAATTTTAATATTCAGATTTGAATGTCAAGAGTGGTAGAGAATAATATAATTTTAGATATATAGGCAAGATAAAATCTATAGAGGTTTGAGAAAATTTCAAAAAAAAAAAAAAGAATGTTAGCAAAGTCATTGGCCCTGTGATATTCATATTGAAGCTTGGAGGATTATGGAAGAAAAAGATATGATAAATACAATTGACTAGGTTGTTTAACGAGATCATAATAATCAAAAAGATGGATGAATTGATATAAACTATTATAAGTCATATTTATAAGAATAAATGTGATATTTTAGATTGTAATAATTATCGCAGGATTAAACTCATGACTTGTACTTTGATATTTTAGAAAAAATTGATTGAATACAGATTAAGAAGGGAAATGAAAATTTTAGAGAAATATTTTGGATATATGTTAGATAGGTCTAATATGGAGGCTATCTACTTTTTTAGATAAAATTAAAGAAATATAGAGAAAATAAGAAAAACTTATATGTGATATTTATTTATTGAAGAAATTTTATGATAGAATTTTATGATATTTAATTTGATAGGCATTATATAAAAATTGAGTTTCAAATACATATATTAAACTAATCAAGGATATGTATGAGTGGATAATATCAAGATTTAGATTGGTTCATGGATGAGTTTCCAATAGTTGTGGGATTATATCAGGAATCATCACTTAATTTTTATATTTTGTGCTAATTTCAGATGAATTGATAAGAAATATTCAAGAAAATATCTCTTGATATTTATTATTTGCAAATGACATATTATTAGTTGTTGAGACTAAAAAAGAATTGAGTAAGAAACTAGGGGTTTGGAGGATTGTATTTGATTTCAAAGAATTTAGGATTAATCATAACAAGATATGATATTTAAAGTATAAGTTTAATTAGTAATTTCAATTCCTAATATCTATATTAAGTAAAGACTGAGATATTGACATGGATATATCATATATGATTAAAGTTAGATATATCAAATAAAGAGATATATTATGAGTTTTATGTGATAAATGAATACTAATTAAATTAATGAAAAATTTTTTAGAACACCTATATAATCAGTTATATTGTATGAAAGTGAATATTGATCAACTAAAAAATAACATATTCAAATGATAGATATAGTCGAGATGAGAATGATAAAATAAATGTATGGTTAGAGTAAGAATGATAAAAATAGAAATAAATTTATTAGAAAAAAAATAAAAGTAACTTTTATAGATGATAAAATAAAGAAGAATCATCTAGAGTAGAGTGTTTTGGTCATATCTAATATAGATCCTAATACATTGGTTATGAAGTATGATACTATTTAAATTGAATGAGAAAAAAAATGGAGGTAATCATATGAGTAATTGAATAAAAATTATAAATAAGGATTTAGTAACTAAATAGTTGAAAATAAACATAGTTTTTAATATTATTGATTATAAAAACATAAATTATATCGTCGACCTCAAATAGTTGAGATACGTTTTGATTGATGATATTGATGAATTATGTACAGAATTGGACTCAATATCAGAAATGAGTATGTTAATTAAATTTGTTGGAATTGAAATATTTACATTTATATTAGACTCTATGTTATGTATAAAATTGATTTGATATAATGAGATGTTATCAAATTGCCTTTTATTAAGAATATATTGATAAAGATAATTTTATTTTATTAATTATAGATATAATCATCGATCATAGTGGGCCAACATGTTATTATTGTTAAAGAAACAAATATAATTAGTTGTTTTGTTCAACAATGATTTAGTTATAAATTTATTTCTTTTTATTGGTGTTGTGATTTATAATTGTTTTTTTTTTTAATTATATTATGGTTTAGAACACCCAATTTATGAGCTACATCAATCTATTATGCTCATTACTTATAGGCATTATATGTATCTATTTTCTAATTGAGTTTTAGTAAGTTATTGATTGATGTTTGCTTATTATTTTTGACATAATTTTTATTTTAATAGCAGATCAAAAATCATTGTGAGCGTTAACCATAAAGTTTTTAGAGAGAGAGAAAGAACAATTGCATTGTAATAATACTGTGTGTGTGTGTGTGTATGGGTGTACTGAGCGTAAAGCACATATATTAAGGTGCACAATATATCATCACCTATTTTATCTTGTTCTATCATGAACCTTGCCATCTCTTGTGTTACTCCGCACACCCACTACATGTGACACACAATGTTGCATAAAGAAGCAAGGCATACCAAACAATAGATGCACCATATCTATCCACTATGTGCAACATGCACACACAATAAACATGCAAGGAGGAAGTTACACAAAAAAAAGTAGAGGGAACATTTCTGTGCAATGTTTGTAGGCGACAACAATTTATAGTTAGTATCAAAATTAATTTTGTAACACCAACACATAGTGTCAATTGAGGGAGTAATAATGTGACGCCTTTAAGCAAATATAAGAGATTCTTCATATGTACATATGTTATTGAAAAAAAGGATATACTAGAGAATAATGTTGGCTTTTATTTTTAAAGAAGATGTTAAGAGCATTATAAAGTAATGAGAGAAACATATTGACTATTGGAGTTATTCTCATAAAATTTATTTTCAATGATACTTATTAGCTGTGTTGCACGGATACGCCTAAGTACTGCCGTGTCCACGTGGATACGGCGACACGCGTCGGACACGTGTCCGATAGGCTACATGGGGGGGGGGGGGGGGTGAGTTTTGGAATCTGTATCGGGAGGGGGAGAGTTCGAAAATCAAAAATCGGGTGGGGGGTGGATTCAGGGGGGGGGGGGGGGGGGGGGGGGTGTTTTCTGGAGGGGGGGAGGGGGAGGGTGTTAGAGGGTTTAATTTTTATTTACATTATTTTAAAATACAGAATTTTAAATTATTTTAAAATACCTAATATTTATAATTTTTATTTTTATTTTTTTTATCATGACGTATCCTAGCCGTATTCATATCCTAATTTTTTAGAATTTGTCGTGTTCCCGTATCTTGTCGTGTCGTATCCTCGTGTCCGTGCAACATAACTTATTAGAGATGAATATATAAAATTTTTTACTAAAATAATAATAATTTTTTATTTTTTTGGTATAATTAGTTTCGTTAATTAGTTCAACTTTAAATTTATAAATCATCAATATAAATGTTAGTACTCATATTATTTGTAATAATTTTTTTACTATTTTTTTTGTTTGTTTATTAAATATTATGATGAATAATGATGATCATTATTAAATTAATTGGTATTATAATATTCAGTTTGATACCTTATTTTTTTGTATGTTTTGCTTATTCTTAATTTTCTTATTATTTTTTTCTTCATAAATTATCTTTTTAGATAATTTCATTTTGATTTTATTTTTTTATTGATATTTTTTTGTATCATTGGAAAGTTTTGATAAAGACTTGATTATATTTCATCTCTTTATGGTAAGACCTCTTACTAAGTATTTGAGTATATAATATTTTTTAATTGTGTATTTTCAAATTGATCATTAATTATTGTCCAAATTAAAATATCATATTCTATTTTAAAGAATATTTATACCTTAATGTATTAGATATGTTAATTAGAAAAATATATTAAGTCTTTCTATCATGAATTTCAATATGATGTGCTATACTCAAATATATGAGACCTAATAGTGATGAAACTAGGGCAAAATTTAATTATTTTGTTTTTTATTGAATATTATAAAGATTTACAGATTTACCTACATGATTCTTATTTGGTTAGGTTACATATTTTTTTTATTATTTAGTTTTTTCATAAAATGTCGAGAAATCACTTTAATAAAAATGTTAAAAAAATTAGCACTTGTATAAATTACATGATTATGTATCAAATCACTTGTGTCAGCACACTCTAATAGAATAAGATTGAAAAAAAAAATGAAAATTGAGATATTTTAGACACTCCAATGTATTATGAATGTTCTAAAGTGTTTTATTAGAGATGCAATATTAATCACAATCTAATTTTTCAATCAAATATAATTTTTTATTTTTTTCTTAGTATCTTTTATTTTAGATTCTATATTCTAGAGGTTGATTGATTATTTGTTTCTTAGAATTTTTGAGAGTATTTATTTTATTTATGATATTTGCTCAATGCATGATAAGATATCATCTTAGGTCTTAAAATGTGTTTTTTAATTAATCTAAGACATAAAAAGAGTACTAGTATATTTTACTAGAATTTCATATAATTTTAGTAAATGCTAATATTATATTTTTGTGCATAATTTATTTTTTAGTGAGTATAGGATTAATAAGTGTCTGAAAGATATATCTACACTCAGTATTTTTTACTGTTATATTATACCACTTGAACCTTTAGTTAAAAGTAATAACTATTTGTCGGCTACATTTGAATTTGTTGGTCTATAATATGATGACATCCATATGAATTTTTATTTCATAGGTATTATCTTTAAAATATATGATATAATCTCTAGACAAAAAATATTTTTCTCTATGGCGACCTTGAGGTAGAGGTTCATGTTGAGTAGTCATATGTGTTTTAAGTAGTATAATTAAATATAATTTTTAGATTATAGAAGGTACTATGTGACATAAGTAGCCATCGAGACCTTGGTTTACAAGGTTTTCACAAGATATTATCTTATTTGATTTACACTAGTAAGTTATAATTTTTTTTGAGAAATTATAAGTGCATAGTGATTTTATTTATAATGTAAATGAATGATATTTTGATTATAAGAGATGATAAGCTAAAAATTACTTAACTCAAAGGGTACTCATTTTCATAATTTCAAATGAAGGATCTTGAGATTTATGTATTTTTAGGATAGAGGTGATATGCTCTAGGAGGGATTATTTTATCATAGAGAAGATATATGGTTAATAATTTTATAAAAGTTAGTATTTTGAATTGTATTCTAGTAAATATTTATATTAATCCAATTTTGATTTCTTGATAGATATGATTTTTTTAGTTAATTTTATTACTCATAAAAGAATCATAAGAAAAAATAACTAATTAATTATTGTCAGATCAAATATAATTTATACAAATATTATAATTTGTTATTTTTTAGATTTCTTCTTGAAAGGATTTGCTAGATGTATTTATGTATATATTGAGGTATGAGAAATAATTTATGGGACCATAGTTGTGAAAGACATTATAGGTGCACCTAGGCGGTGGCGTAGGTGACGTGAATACATGGTGCCTCACCTTTTTTGTACAAATAGCATAAAAGGCACACGCATTCCCTGAGGTGCAAAGCTCTCCACATGCAAGCCTCTATGTGCAAGTTGCCATCCATCAAGCTCCAGAAGCTCGATGAGCTTCATGGAGCTCAACTAGGAGCTTGATGGAGCTCCACGAAGCTTGACGAGGTGCTCTTGTTCGAGCTCCAGAGAGAGGGAGAGGGAGAAGGAGAGGGAGACATGGATAGAGCCTTGTTATAATCAAATATAATTGGCTATGAGTCTCGTTATATTTTGTCTCTAAGATCTTTTAGCTTTACATAAAAATATAATCAAATGTAATGAGGGCGCCTTACAAGTTTATCGAGGCTCATTATATTTGATTGTATGTTTAAAAATATATATGTAAATTAGGGAATGCTTTACATAAAATGCCTTAAGGGTGCCTTGGGGCTCTAGGGGGCCTTTGTGCCTTGCGCCTTTTACAACTATGTATGAGACTCTAATTCTTTTTAGTGATCATGAATATTTGTAGTTGACTAGATGTTCAAATTTTAGTTGGATATTAACTTGCATTAAAAGAAGATATATGATAAATATATGTAATTTGCTTGTAAATAATATTATTTCCTTAAAAATAAGAGATGTATGATTATTTGTGATTTAATGCAAACATAGTTAATGATAATGATAATACTCATATGTGAAATATTTTGGATCCATGCTTTTAGCATTTACTCAAGGATATTATATTTTTTTTTTCGCATTACTCTTTATGCTAATAGTCATGTAATAAGATAGTTTTATAATCTTGTATTTAATAAGTGGATGAATCACATATAATTGTGATTTTTTCAGAGAAAATATTAATGATGAAATCATATTTACTACTTATATTTAGACAAAAAAAAATATAAATCTTTACCAAAATCTTAAAGAGGTTTTAGTTTAAATATTTTTTTGAAAGTTTGATGCTTAAGATATTTATACGCCAACTTGGAGGGAAATATTATGATTTATAGTTATTTTTATTTTTTATTCTTTTTTATTGTTTAATGGATTAGAACTCCCAGTTTTGTGGATTTTCTTAATCCAACTTGCTCTCTTTATTTGTGTATCACATGTATTTATTTTTTGATTGAGTTTTAATGAGTTTTTGATTGATGTAAGCTTATTATTTATGACTTAAATTAATACATATACTTTTCTCATAGTTTTTGATCCAGCTTGCCCCTTTAAATATTTAAACAAATATTTTGTGAAAAATATTTTCTAGTTTAAATTTATTGGATAATTGATAATTCTTGAGCAAAAGAGCATAAGGTGAAAAATATAATGAATATAATTTTGATGTCTTAATTTTGGTTGATCATCATATTTTTCTCACAATTATTCATTTATCTTGTTTGTGGTCTTCATTTTGTTAGTGACGGAAAAAGAGCTTTATAATGCATCTATTAAGTAATTGTGAGAAATTTTCATGAAGAAAAAAGAAATTATGAAGACATGATAATTATTAATATGAGTTATGAGTTTCTACTCTATCGGTCTCTACATATGAATGAGTACTAATGAGGATGTCATGTTAACTAAAATGCTCTCAAATCAATAAAACATAATTGATCTTGATCTGGTCCTAACAAGTTCATCCAAAAAATCTTGAGGAATGATTATTAGAAAATCTACTTTAGCAAAATGATCTTGACAATATATAATTGCAGATATAACAATTAGAAGTTTTTTACTCGTATATACAATAAATCAAAATGTTATCCAAAATGTTTTAAATATATATATATTTTTAGACAAAAATAATTGAAGAGAAATTATGATATTCTAGTAATTGAGAAAAATGACAATTTCAAACATACTAGCAATGAGAGAGGTATTGGTATTGATGGTGGTAACATAGATGGTGGGCTTTGCTGTGCAATAGAAATGAGTACTCTTATATTCTTTTTATGAGCCTAACTCAATGATATATAAATATAAAAATAAAAAATGAAATGGATACTCTTATGCTACTGGCTTTGCCCTGCAATAGAAAAGGAACTTAAAAAAAATTAAGGAAACTATAACTCCAACAAAGATATTCATCCCGATGCATAAAATTTTTTTTTATTTGTTTGTGAAGTATATTATGGGTCATATCTTGATGTGATAATAAGTATTTTTATCTAAGGATGTTAGGTCATGAGTTTATTGAAACTTATCAGACAGTTTTTTTTTTGATTTTTGGAGGTAGGATCATCGAGTTATCAATATATCCTAGATTTTATACTAAAAGTGAGAATCTTGTGTATTAGGTATGACATCCAACTTTCATATCTTTAGGAAGTAAGAAACATGAGCTGTAGTTTTGATTGTTTGGGGCTAATTTTGTTATTTTGGTTGGCTGAAACTTTTTGAGGTTATAAATATCAAAGTTTTAAAAGCTAAAAGCGTAAAGCGAGGCTTTAAGGTGTATGTTTTTTGAGCATTATAATATTTAATTAATAAATATTTTAAAATATATAAAATAAAAAAACATAAATAAAAATAAAAAAAATAATTCATTATAATTATAAAAAAACATACTAGTTTACTACTTTCACAAAAAATCATAACAAAGTCATAAAATAAGAATTAAAATAAATTATTTCAATTTAAATTCTCTTTTGTAAAGGCATCATCATTCTCATTTAATTTATCAAAATAAGAAAAATATCTAATATCATATATTATCATTTCATCTAAATCTTTATCTTCATTAATTGATATCAAATTGAACTCATTCATTTGTCTCTGTCTCTGCTTGTACCCGGTAAAAAATATAAATTAATAATTAGATATAAATATTATAAGGGTTTTTATTAAATTTAATCAAATTTATGATTTAAATTTTTGTGTACTTGGTATTTCATTAAGTTTCTTTTTGTATGAATATGAAGATATTATTTGATCCGATGATGTTTGTGTCTGTTGGAAGTTGAATGACATAACATTAATAGCATCAACATTGAATAACTCATCATCCTGAAGTCAACACAGATTAAGGGAAAGGAAATGATTTTCTTTTTTTGTAATCTACTCATCATCCGAATCAATCTCGTCTATCAAAATCGAATTAACTTTTTGTTTTTTTTTGTAGACTTCGTTCTCTCAATTTAGTGTTGTATCTTATATATACTAGAGTATTTAACTTTTAATGTTCAAGTCTATTTTTTTATATGTATCTACATATAATGAAATAAAAAAAATTACATATTAAAATAAAATAAAATTTTCTAACTTTGAAATAGAAATATACGTATAAACATTTATAAAAAATAAAAATATAATCTATTCTAATATGCTTTATTTTCTTTCACATCCCAAAACACTACAAATAAGAATAATGACTCGAATAGTGAATTTTTGCAAATATGGTATTGAATCTTCAAAATATATCTGCCAACATGTAAGATTTCTTAATGTTCGAGAATAAATTGTAATACGAGTCCCAAATTCACTATCTTATTCATGTTAGCTTTTAAATATTCTTGATAATCTAACATCTTATTTATGGATTTAAATAATTCCTTTTTCATCTTATTAATATTAGAGAACTTATTATTATACTGTAATTGAGGATTAAGATAGTAACTTGCTGCATGTAAAAATCAATGAAGTTGCGAAGAATCAATTGAGTTATATTTTTTCTTCATGCCCTCATAATTAAATATAATTTTCTCGTTTTCAGAATATATCAGCTCATAAATATAATTTATTACCGGTCTTTCCTCTGAATCAATCTCTCTCATGATATTAACTAATGGAACAATGGTCTTAATGCAAAAAGTAACATGTGGTAAAAAAATTTGGATCAAATAATACTATACTTCGAGCTTTTACATCTTCTACTTTTTTAGCTTATTTGCTATATGATTTTAAATAATAAGTTCATGATTTCATAAATAATACTATTTTTTTGAGGAGAACATTGCTATATGATCTTGCTTTTGCTTATAAAGGTTTTGAAGAGTAAGAATTAAAGTAGCAAATCATGTAATTGCTGGACAAAATTCATGATTTTTTGTAAATATTCTCATTAAGCTAAGAATCCAAGTATGATCATATATGAATTTCACTACTTGCTTAACTCGAACAAGTGTAGTATCATGAATATTTAACTTTCTAATATATTCTAACATTAAAGCAATATAATATGTAACACAAGGAGCCAATTATAGTCTTCTCTTTTTTTCCACAAGCATTATTTCAGCATTCACGTAATCGGATGCATTAATTGATTTCATATTCACGTAATCTTCTCCTCAATTTTTTCAATCATTCCATCAAAATATTTGAATATTAATTTATTATTTTTTATTGTATAAGAAGTATTAATTGATTTCATAAACTAAAACCAGTATGATTATTCACCAAAAAATTGATAATACACTAATTCTTTTTATCTATCCAATTATCTGATATAATTGAATATTCATATTGTTTTTAAGTTTTTTTATGATCTTTCATAATAATAATTAAGTTATTCACCTCTTCTTTAAGAATATATGTCCTCAATTCATGCATTGATGGAGGCTTAAATTCAGACTCAAAATTTATAACACCTATCATAAGAATCCAATAAGGATTATTTATAGGGTTGAATGAGAAACCTTTTGAATAAATAATCTTTTCAAATTTTCTACATACTTTTTTTATTTTTTCTTGCTTATACCTTGAATTCAAAGTAATTTGATGAGTTTGTGAAGTTACAAATTTATTTATTAATCTCCTAGAAATATGTTCCCCACTCCTACTTTTACTTCTATTTTCTAAGTTATTTTTTTATTTTGGACAAGATACTCTCATTTATTGAAGTTGAACTTATACCAATTTCTTGGAGTAATTTATTTCTTTTTATTTTTTGATCTTTATAATTGGTCAATACATATTTGTATTCTAATTTAATATTTTCACGGGCTTTGGGACATAGTTTCATATCATGATGAGTTCCAGCTAAATGATACTTGAGTCTATTCACTCCTCTCTCACATCTTAGACTGCAAAAATTATTTTTCAAATATTACTCCTTGAAAACTGTAATAACATATTTTTACATAATTTTTTTTTGATTTTTTCAAATCGATGCAACTCATCTTGAAAAAAATAATAATAATAATATTCAGTTATTCACATTTTTATATAACGATAAAATTAACTAAAAAATAATAAAAAGACAAACAAAAGGAATTTAAAATTTAAAATCAAAATTTAATTGATTTGAATCAAAAAAAACCAAAAAATATTATAGATGCTAACGTATACAATGTTAAGAAAAATAAATTAAAAAATAAACTTGTAAGATTTCAACTAATTGATTATAAATATTAATATATATAAGTATTCATATATATTTTTTGCGATAATATTATTTTGTTCATAAATTATTTATGAATTATTTATCTATACTTTATTTATATATATGACTATATATTAACTATATACAAAATTATATATTTATATATAATTATTTTTTTTACTATACATAATCATATATTTAACTATATATAATTATTTATAATTATATACATTAATATACAACTATCTTCATATCTATACATATTATATGTATAATTATTTGAATACCTATAGTTTGGCTATGTATAACTAATTATAATTATATGTATAATTATATATAACTAATTAACTATATGTGTATATATTTATAATTATATATATCATATCTATAATTTAAGTTTTAACATATATAACTATATGTTAAAAAATACATATAATTATTTATATTAAGCTGGATTAATATATATAACTCAACAATTATATGTAACTGAATTTATGACCATATATACTATGTATAACTATATGTATTTATGTATAATTATAAATGTATAATTTTTTATATAAAAAATTAAAATTATACTTATGGAATAGTGCTGAAAATATTGAGATGTGGATTGTTGGAATTTAAAAGTTTGGCGTCGGCATGCAGAACTTTTGACTGGGGAGCGCTGAAAAATCAGAATGGAGATAATATGACTTTGGCGTTGAAATTGTTGAGCAGTGCTGAAAAAATGATTGGCACTGTTTTGGATTTATAGAAATAAGTTTTTTTTTAATTTTTTGAATGCCACCTTGTAGGCCTACGCTTCCTTCTTCGAGGTATGAAAGGCGTGTTCAAAGCACGCCTTGAAATGCTTCATAGAAGAAGGCTTATGCCTATCTTGTGTTCTTTTTTTTTTCACATGCCTCAAAGCATTTTTCGCAATCCTCGCCCTGGGGCGCGCTACTAAGTGCGCCTTGATTACATTTTTTAAAACATTGATAAATATAAAATTTTATTTTTGTTTTGGCTTTTTGATTGTTTGTCAATTTATTCTTCCCATCATCTATGTTAATGGTTCTAGGTTTTTCATTTTGAGATGAAGTGAGACAAACAAAATTTACCTAAATTGAGGAAATACCTTGATCAACCAGGAAATATCATATATTTGGCATGCTGATGGCCTAATTTTGCTGGTTTCTTATTAATTTCTATTGCAGAGAGATGTTAAGAGGCTAGAACTGTTGTTTAAATCATTCTTCATAAAGCATCTAGCTATCTTGGTGCTTTGATTCATGGAATTCATGAATTTTAGTTTTATGAACAGGATGATGTCTCATGCTGTAGAGTTACTGACTGCTGGGAGTGAGCAAGCAGAACTTGTTTTAAATGAAGAACATGATCATATCGGAGGAATCAGCATAAATGAGCTTCATCGTCTTATTTACGCGCAAGTTTTATCTTCCCATAGCTTGACGTGGCAAGTAAGCAAGAAAGAGATTCTGACATTCGCTAATGAAGATTTGTTTATATAGAAACATATATTTCATTTAAATTTCCAAAGTCGCTTGTTTGGGTGACCTTATTCAATGACTTTCTCAAATGAAGTAATTATCTTGTTTAACATGTTTCATCTTTTGTGTCATTCATGAGAAAATGTGAATATTTTGTTATTTTTATATAGTCAAATGAAGTGATAGATATAGAGGAATAACATATGATAATATGAAGGTATCATATGGTTTGCTAGGGGTATTTCCTGTTCAATTTGTTTTCTCATTGATTCATAAAATAGTGGAAAAGATTATATAGAATATATGATAATTTATAGTGGAGAGTGAAATAACTAAAGAGAGGCAATGAAAAACTAAGTTTTTGTGTTGTGTTGTGTTGTGTGTGAAGCATGAGGATGGTATAGTTTTAATGTATATTAATGATATTTATGGATGTAGACAATCATGGATAGAATGGAGGAAAGATTAGATAAGAAATGTAGACATGTAGGTAATAATTATCATTCCATCCATATCTTCTTCTATATAAAATGATAATTTTATATCAATGTCTTGTTTGTGTGTATATTATCAGATTGGCAGTGATGTGTCAAACTGTTTGGCTGTCACAATAAAATATTATTAATATTTGAATTGATAGGATTAACTCTTTTAAGAAGTGACTAATTCATTGGTGCTCTTAAATAACCAATATCATAGTTTTATATTATGTCTGCATTGAATTTGAAAATAATAGTTTAATTTTTATTTTTTTAGAAAGGAATGCTGCTTTAAAGAAAAATATAAAATCCTGTTTTGAATAAAATATCACATTCTGATATATTCTTCACATACCTCAGAATTTTAAAAAATATGCTCATATTAGTATATTTGGGAGTATCTAATCAATGATAAATTATATTATCAATATAAATAATATCTAGTTTGATTATTATAAGATAATTTATTTTTCTTCTAATTTTTTTATATTTTGTAAAGTCAATTGAAGAGCTGGTACATGTGGATTGATTTATTGTAGGATCAAGTGATGAGTCTACCTATGCACATCCTATCATATCAAGATAAGATAAAATGTATAAAGTATATATTTTTTAAGAAAAAAATTCCTCTTTAAGTATCTAATTTCAATTCAATGCCTAGAAAATATTTAAAATATCTTGAATATTTTGTCTGAAACTAAATTTGTATGAACTATTTCAATTGAGGTAAATCTAATTGATATTATTCTATAATTTGAGTATTATTAATGTACACGACTAGTATCATATATCATCATTCTGATTTACATTAGTAGAAACAAGAATAATTTGACACACATCTCCTATTATAAAAAGTGGTGAACGCCAAAAACCATATAGGGCCTTGTCCAAGAAGATTGTGTTAGCATAGAGAGCCTTTCGTAGTCTACACACTATGTTTGCTCCTCAAAATAGTATAAAGTATTGATTGCTGCATGAAAAATAGCAACGGAAAATTACATATTAGTAATCTTCTAAATCACATGAGAAAATATATTTTAATAAGTGCATCTCACTATAAATTTATCAAAAGGTTTTAGAATAAAATTTCATAAATAATTGGAAATGAATATATTTAGTTCATCAAATATGGTCTGTCATCATTTTGAATGACTTAGTAACTTAGAAAAAATATTAGTGATTCAACAACTTTTAAGAATAAAAAAGTAGAATGTCATATTTAATTAAGAATAAGAGAGTACGTGTAGTAATATGTGTTAAGTATATATATTTTTAGTTTCTTTCATAGAGCAATCATAAGGTCTAAGTTACTACTCTCAACCAAATCAGTTGATGTTTTAGAAGACTCACTTATGATATATGGTTGAATGACAATTTATATCTAGGAAAAGTCTTTAGTATATATCTTAGTTTGAGATCATTAAATCTCTTAATTTTTATCTCTTTATTCGAGAAGGCTCAAATCTCATGTCATGTAAAACATTCATACTAGTCCAATACTTGATATATGGTGTAGGAAAAGTCTTACTACTATCCAGAAGAAAAATATCATTATTTTCTTTAAAATTAATTATGCTAATAGTATCAAGTACATGATCATGATTCATTTTTAGTTGTTACTTTGTGAGGAGTAACAACAAGACAAAGAAATGACTCAATCATCTTGGTATTTGAAGTTATATTTTCTTGGATTTTGTTTTTGAAAAATAATTCGTCATCAAAGAATATTACATTTATACTTGTAATGATCTTCATGGTTTTTTGAGAGTAGCACATGTACTCCTTTATAGTACAAGATTACCTATGAAAGATTTATTTGATGATACGAGTAATTATTTTTTATAATCGGAGAGAGATTCCAATGAACATAAGTATACCCAAAATATTGAGGTGGAAGATAAAAAAAATTTTATCCTAGATATAAAAATTAAATTGGAATACGAATTTTAACTATAGAATAAAATATTTAATTATTTAAGAAGTTAATCATTAACATCACTTCTCTCTAATGATAGCTAGGAATACTCTTATATAGTAGATGGTTTCCTAATTGATATATTTCACAATCAATATAAAGTATTCTTATGATACTTGACTCTAACAGTTTATCCAATAATGGATGTTCAAAATGAGAATGTATGATCACTTGATCAGTGATGTGAAATACTTAGAGTGGTATTCGTGGAGGGAGAAAAATGGGCACAATCCATCCTGTTCAATTCTTAAAAAAGTCATCACTATGATATGCTATCTTGCACAAATATACTAGAAGATAAAAAAAATAATATCATAACTTAATTATTTAGTAAAATAATTGATTAAACATAAATTATGATGAAACTTTGAAATAAAGAGTGCTTATCAACAAAAAAAATTATAGTATTAACATTATCATATTTCATGACCTATGAAATTATATCATTGACTACAATATCAAAGAGTTTAGATTCTATAAAAAACAAAAAAAGTATGCTTATCTATAAAGAAAGAATCATATACGTAAAAGTATTTTAACTGAAACTAACAATATATAAGGAAAGAAATATGAAATATTCTTTCTAAGTAAGCTTAACAAAATTAGAAAGTGTGCATATGGTAGATCCAATTTGAGTGAGAATCTAGTTACTTATTGTAAAATCTCTAAATTAGAGGTGTCAAGTGGGTTCGGTGGCTTGGACACGGCATGAGGCACGACCTTACTAAGTCGTGCTTGGCCCGGCACAGCACGGTGCAGAATCATGCATGAACTTGGGTCGGGCCATCATGAGGCATGGCTCATATCATGCTAGGCGAAGGTAGTCGTGCCTCGTATCGGGCTAGGCATGACCCACATGTCTGGCTCGTTGGCACGATCCACCAGCCCTTTAAGAAGTTGCCTGATAGGTTACGAGTTACCAAGAAACTGGCTCCCAGCCTGCTCGTTTCCAAGTGATCGTGTTAATGAACTTTGCATTCAGTAACACATCACCATGTGATGTGTTTTTTTTCGCATTAAAAAAATAAAAAACTCGCTAAAATATTTTTGAATACTTACTTGATAACAAAAGTTTAATAATCTCTATTTGTCTATGAATTAAAAGAAAAAATTTCAAATAGATGTGAATCACTGTTAGAATTACACTTACTTGATGTGGATATCTGACTACATTAAATATAAAAGTGACAAACTTGTTGACAATATTGATTGTGATACATGCATTTCTTTAATGAAATTCTTAAATATTTTTTATGATATTACGAATCTGTATTCGTCTGTTTATATGCCTGCCACTTGTATTACACTCAGGTTCATATATAATATTAGTAACATGTTATATAAGTTTAGAGATGATTCTATCCTATATTTAGTATAATATCTGTTAATATGGAAATTAGATCTAAGTATTGATCATTTCATTTTTGCTTAGCTGCTTGCATGGATCCTAGGGTTAAAGTGGAAAAGATTGAAAATATTTTGGCATATGTATGCATGAACCAGGAATACTAACTTGAATGATTTATTTATGAAAAATTGACTGAGTTATTTATATATTATAACACTAAGTATGATAATAGTTGTAACCAGACTTTGGGTATGAATATAAACATTATATTCGAACACGATGACTTCTCTATTCAGTTAGTAAGAAAGAAATAATGAGGTAATCCATCAAATATAAGCGATGTATCTCGGTACTTACTACTAATTACTGCTCAATCATAATACATAATGATAACAAAAATCTTGATAATTTATAATGGTGAAAATCATATGAGTCCATTAATTACGTATTGTTTAAGATGACACAAGATATATTGATTCTTTCGGTATTAAGCATATCATCAAAGTTTATTTTTTCTATTATAATCAATATAATTTTAGATAAGAGATCGAGGTTGCAATAAAATATTATTGAAACACTTACATGAATGAAAGATTGAGAGAATTCGAGGTTAGTCATCTAGGATCTGGCTGAATAAAGAGCGCAAGAGTTACAGACAAATGATGACTCATTGGACTTGGAGGATTTTGAGGTAACCATTAGTGATACTATCAGACGCTTACATGATGATGATGATGTTAATTTTTATACAAACACTAATTGACATTGAGATTGAAATTGATGATAGTTATTTTATTTTTTTGATGATGAATTTTTTATTTATTTTTTTTAAGTATTATTATTTTTGTAATCATTTTTTTAATCATGTTATTTTCATACAAATATAACATGTAATATACTATTGTATTTTGTCATATATTTGGTATTACAAATTTGTAATTTATATTTTACATACGTACAAATTAAAATTAAAACTGGCTTGACCCGGCAGCGGGCATGACCCAGCACAACCCGGCCCAATTCTGCCCGGACTAATGCCGGTCGGGCTGTGTCTGGCACGACACGGTGGCTTGACTGGGCCACCTAAAAATGGGCTGTGCCATGCCAGCCCAATTCTGCCTGGACCCATTCCTTGCAGTCAGTAACATGTAACTAACTGCAAAATTGCCTAGAAATGTCATGGTAACTGTGGCTAAATGCATGATGCACCTCTAGGCGCACCCATAGACAATTTTGTTTCTTGTCCTGCAGATTGCTCCTATATATTTGGCATCTTGTATGAAGCAAGGAATGGGCCTATTGGAAATTTTGTTGCGAAAAATGCCTGTTCAACGCAATTGTTTGCTGCTTAAGGTAATTGGTTTTTTTCAACGTCTTGGTATTTTTTTAAAGTCTTCATTTTTTTTTTTTGAATTTATGTGGGTAATTATAGAGTTTGGAGATTTGCCGCCTCTATGAGCTGGAGACTACAAGTTCTAGTATTAAGAAGGTATGTCCGCTGTTTAAAAACAGTTCTCTGTGCCTATCGTTGACACACAGATGATATGATATATATATATCTGGACCAATAGCTGAAAATAAACTTGACCATCACTTTTTTTATCTGCTAAAATGTTCTGTTGACGCATATATACAAGCATGTGTTCTTGTGAATACACATTTATGCTTATTATATTGGTTGATTTTGAAGATATTATCATTATTAATATTAAAATTATTCCTTGAGATAAATTTTATTGATCATATTTTTTTCAATTAATTCATTTAAAAATCATATTTATATTTATTTTTTATTTATTAGTTATTAAATTCTTGTTTATAATTTTTACTTAGTTTCTTCTAAATCTATCTCAAGTTTTTTTTTTAATCTCTACTTGAATAGTCTCACACTTTGCAACTCAGAATTTGTTTTTTTGTTTTATTATTTATAAGATTTATTTTAATTTTTTTTCTATAACTTAATTTTTAATTTTCTCTTATTGTCTTGTCGCACATTTATTCTATCATCCTCATTTATGTTATAAGTGTACACTTATTCTTTCAATATGTTACTTTTTGATTCTTCAATATTTACTTCCATATAATATAGTTGATCATATAATTGTTTTAGATTTTTTTTTTAATTTATTTGAAACTCATTGTAAAAAATTTCTAATATAAATCTTTATTTGGTGCATCCAACCTTAATCTCATGTGATACATCCTTGTCGGTATTTTTGTTTTTACTTAATATAAAACTTATGTACTTGAAATTACTGACATTTGTTATTTTTTACTATATAATTTTGATCATCATATTATTATCACTATTATTATGAATAAACTCATATTTCAAGTATTGTACTTTACTATGACTAATCATAAACTTTTTTGGCTTTAGTGTAATTTTCTAAATTTTTTTTTCGACCTAAATTTTCTTAGTTCCTTCAACTAATAATATATCATCTATAAATAACATATACTGTATGATGTCTTCTTGAAAGTCTCTTATCAATTTATTTATAATTAGCATGAAAATATAAAAACTAAGTGATGATCGTTGATGTAGTCCTACAATTATTAGAATTTTTTTAATATACCTTGAACCAATTTAACCCTGAATATTACTCAGTTATGCATGTTTCTGATTAGTTTAATATATATATTTGATATTCTTTTCTTAACATAATATTTTTATCAAATCAAAAAATTTGGAATTCTATTATAAGTTTTTTTTTTTATTTTTTTAATATATTTTTTGATTAATTGTATAAGTATATAGCCTTCTTAGTCCGTGTTTAATTATAAGTTTTTTTTTTAATTTTTTAATACTAATACACACCGACAATAAATATACATAAATTAGATACATCAAAATATATACAATGACTTTAAAGTTTTTAAAAAATTTTTTTTTACCCTCCTCCCAATCCTTCCATACTTACACCAGGGTGGATACATACAAAAAATTTCTACACTGGTCAATCATTTTAGTAGTAATTATGATCAATCATATTTAATTTTGGAGTTCTTATGAGATCCAGTACATTAGTAATGATTTAAACGTAGCTAACAATAACTTTCAAGTTATGAAATAAGTAAAATATCTTTCATTTCATTAATATTATGTCTTACTAATAAAAAAAAAAGTTGGACGTGAGTGCTTTTTATTGACTTAAGAGTCTCCACTACATAATAAGAATAATAAATATAATTTAATAAGTTGATGTGCATGTATTTCTTGTACTAATTCATAGTAAAAATATTAATTTGAGAGCTCAAGGTCTCCAATCAAGTGTCTATTTCAAAAGAGTTTTCACTTAGTGCATATCATGAGTCAGGACTTTATATTATACCCAAGCTTTTAATTTAGTAACAACTAATTGAATCTTACTTATCTATGAGACAAGATTATTTTTTAGAAAAATAATTATCACATGGCAGATCTATGTTCTATAATAGTTGAAGAGTGCCTCATTGGAGTCTCAACAACTCATCGACTCAAGGTGCTAATCATATATTTAAACATGTAAATACACACACACACACACACACATATATGCATGTATATATGCATGTATATATGCATGTATATATGTTTTTATATATGTATATATATCTCTAAAATCTGCTGTAAAATTCTCTTGAAAAAAGTGTAACTGTTTTAGCATGTAGATTGCTGGAGTACACCATTGGAAGCGTGGTAGAAGGGGGTGTGCAATTTTCTGGCTTCAGCAAGCTCACGATGAAGTTCGCCTCAACGAGATAGCTCAGCAGCTGTTCAATTCCATAGGAACATCAATCTCTGGTGAAAGTTTCAAGGTTCGTAGAGCAACCCATTGCATTTTATTGCTTTCCTTTTTTCTCATGGTTTTTTATTTCTTTATTTTTTTTTTCAAACTATAATAATAACAAAAACAGCTATGGGATGGTCTAGTCGAATTGTTGGGCTTAGAATCTACAACTAGTGGTGGTCTTGAGTTTCTTCGCAGGTATATAATCACTTATAGATTTTTATTGCCTTAATTTTTTTTTCTATCTCCTTTTCATATAATAAATAGAGGTCATATCTCAGTGGTCTTATCTTCAAAAATTAAAGAATTTGTCTGATTCGTCTCAAAATTGAGACTTGTTGCTATTCGACGAAAATATGCCATTATATCAATATAAGACCTCTAACACACACACATATATACACATATATGTGTGTGTGTGTGTGTATGTATGTAATGTATATATACATGTATGTACATATATGTATATATCTTTATATATATATATATATGTGTGTGTGTGTGTGTGTACATATATGTATATATGCACACACACACACACATATATGTAATATGAAATTTTTTTTGGTAATTTCTAAATTTGGAATCCTTATGAGATTCATTGTGTTTGTGTCTTTGTAATAGCGAATTTCAGATAATAAGAACTCTTATAAATTGTATCTATTGATAGATACGGAGATTTTAAGAGATGCCTTGAACATGTTTGTGATGGTGATGGAACATCCCCACCAGGCGCTGCTCAGAAAGCTGCAGAATTACTCACGACTGTAAGTGTAATTGTTGAATTTTCCTTATTAACTGTTGCAAATATGATTCTCTCTGTGAATGCCGCCCCTACCTCCCTCACAGCTGATGCAGAGTTCTTCTACACCTCAGCGTTTCTGGCTTCCTCTTCTCCATGATGCTGTAAGCATTTGTTTTTATGTGTGGGTTAGTGTGTGTGTGTGTAATAAATACTTTGAAATTAATAAATAGGATATATCTATGGGTATTTTGACATTAAATATTGGTAGGTAATATTATAATAAAAATAAAATTAAAGTAAAATAAATGCTTTGGAATTGCAATAAATAAAATTAATATATGTATTTCATAATGTATGATATAAAATTAAATTGTATCATACTGCTGAGTAAGAAATATTAATTTTGTAACATAGTATGTATATAGTAAAGGAGCCATGTAACTATATTAAAAAAATATATTTATATTTATTTAAATATATGTTTCTTTTAAAAAATTATTCTTTTATATTACATACTAGAAATAAAATTTTAAATATTTTAATCAGTAATATCAGTTTTTGTTGTTTTATTGGAGATATATTAAATTATTAACTTAAATATGTAATTATATGTTATTGAATTTATTCAAATTTGTTAATATTAATTTGAATGAATTTAATTCAAATATAACTTGTCATAAAAATATCCTAATATATTTAGATAATTGCATAATTACATTTTAATAAATCACATTTTTTTTATTAATTTTATTAATTCTTTTTTTATTTATTTTTTATTTTTTTATTTTATTATTTTATTATATATTTTTTATATTTTTATATTTTTGTATATTTTTTTATATTTTTACATTTTTTTATATTTTTACATTTTTTTAATTTATTTAATTTTTTTAATATTTTCACACTTCATTTGTCATTGTTAATATATCTGTGATATAACAGGTTTTTGGTGATAATCAAAAATATTTGCATCTGGGATATATCATGGGTGTATTTGGAAAGTTTTATTCTTGGGGTGCATATTTAAATTAGTTATATGTATGAATAATGTGGGTGACTCTGAATCGGGACAGCTGAAACTTCTTAATTGCCAAGGATGCCCTTGTCTAAATGTCTCCCAGACCAGCGTCCTGTTGAACAAGCTGCAAGAGCTATCAATGGCCCGAATGCTTCCGGGCTTTGTTGAACCTGAAGTATCACTTGGTGGGACGATCAACTCCATAAGATTAGCTCTGGCTAGAAATTTGGCCCGCGCCTTCCTCGAAGAAGCATAACTTTTTCGTTTCTAAAAGAAAAATTGAAGATTTTCTAAGTATTTATTTTAATCTATAAGGATGGTTGATTTCTACTCCATTTTCACGTCTATATACAAAAAGCATTCTTTTTTTTACAAAAAAAAAAAAAAAAAGCTTGAAAATTATTCTTTCTATGTATACCTCTCATGTGTTGCTTTAAAATTCAAGATGCACTTTAACTTGGTTTGTTTTAATCTGTTTTGATGGCTAAATGAATTCTACTGCATTTTTATGGTCACATACAAGCAGTTTTTTTTGTAAAAAAAAAAATTAAAATTATTTACTGTATGTTGGCCACTCATATGTTGCTTAAAAATTGAGGTTGTATTGTTTTTTTAAAAAAAAGTTATTATGATGGTTGAATTCTACTGCATTTTCATGTCCTTACGCAAGAAAACAAACTTAAAAAAAAAAAAAATTGTGAATCTTCTCAAGGTCACCAGCTCACTGATCATATAACAAGCAAGCTATGACTTAAGTGGTACCTTGTAAATTTTCTTAATGAACTTTGATGCAGCTTTCTCCTTGCGGTAGCAGAGGCAGCGCAGGATGGTGTCTGGTTTATTACTGCCCCAGTCCAGCACGGTCTGATGCAGCGGAATAACTTGCCAGTCGCTCTCCACGGCAGCTTTCAGCTTGGCTATGAGCGATTCTGTGTCGGCTTCGAAAAGGCGGAGAACATCATCGACTGGCTTTGATAATTGGCCCATCAGGCTGCCCGCCTGCCCAATTCCATGGGACAAGAAAAGGTTCTTGAGGGAATGGAAATCTTCCTTGATCGTCTCAGCTTCTCGGCAGGAGAAAGAACGGCACGAGCCTCCGGCAAGCAAGACGAGTAAGAACCTATCAAACGAAGCCCTCACCACCTGCTGGAAAACACCGGCTTGGCCCGCAGGGTCATCCACTGTGTGGGAGATAAAGTTCAGCTTTTTCTTCAGCTCCTGAAGAAACAAGTGCGTACTGTCCCACAGAAGATGGCTCAGATCAGCAAACACAAGCCTATATGCCATGGCCAGGGAGAGTTGGCCGACACTCTCCCTGCAAGCTTGCCGCGCGAGCTCAAACGTGTTAGCCGGGCCGCTCGAGAAGTCTTCGACTCGAGCCGACTTGCAGTTCCTAAGGTGGGTCACTACTTTCTTCTCCACCACAATCAGCTCCGTCTCAATGTGGTGCAAGGTTTTTATGCGAACACATAGCTCAGGCGTTGTTGCTAAGGAGGCGTCTCTGCTCTTCAATGGCGGCGCTACCTCAGGATTCTGCTCGTGATGGTGATGGTGACGTGGCAACCTCTCTTTTGTATTCTGCAATTTCCTATTTATCACGTTCATCATTGATTTCTGCTTGTTTCTTGCCAATGGCGGCGGCACACTCGTCGGCATGTACGTGTTCTTTGTTCCTGCAAACAAAAACAGGAAGAACAAGACAAATAAATATGAGCAGCAGAGTTTTTTCTTTTTCTTTCAAGTTTAGGAGGATGGAGAAGTTTACCACAGCCAGATCTTGCCCTTGTGGCATAGTGTTGAAGGGATCTGTCGAGGCTGGTGATCAAGAGGGGGAGCAGAGCAGGATGGATTGGTATTGGGAGTTGAAAATATGCGCTTACTGTTTCATTGATCATCTGCACAACTTCTACAGCAGACGGAGCACATCCTTCTTCATTCGAACGTGCATGCCCTACCTTTGGTTTTGTTTTTCAAGTTGGTTAGCTTATGCATGACAAGACAAGTTACTGAAAACAAATCATCTTAGCAGATTTTTAAACTTTTTTATCAAATTGGATTGGAAATTTTATCCACTTTTGGAGTAAATTAACAGGACAAAAAAATTTAAATGGCATAATTTTATAAAAATATAAATTAAAAAAAAAATTAAATCTTTTCAAGACTTATCTTCTTATTTTTCTTATTCTTGTTTTTCTTCTTATTCATATTTTTTTTTCTTATATTTCTCATTTTTCTTATTTTTCTCATTCTTCTCATTATTATTCTTTGTATTATTCTTATTTTTTTTCTTATTCTTCTTATTTTTCTTATTATTGAATATATGTGTTAGTTGAATTGCGGTATACTTAGAGGTGTCAAACGTGCCGGGCCGGGCCGGCCCGGCACGGTTCGGCCGTGCCTGGGCCGGCCCGGCACGATCAAAAAACGTGCCCGGGCCCGTGCCGTGCCGTGCCTGGCATGGCACGCCAGCACGCGTGCCTGCGTCGTGAGTCGCGACTCACTGAGTCGTGACTCGTGACCCAACCGGGCCCCGCCCCCGGTAAAAAGACCGCAGGTCGGGTCCAAACAGACCCGACCCGCCCCGCCCCGCCCCGCCTGCCTTGCGTTGCCGTGCGCCCGTGCCCGAGCGGGCCGGCACGGCACGGCACGGCCTTGCCGTGCCCGAATTTAAAAAACCGTGTCGTGCCGTGCCCGGCACGGCACGGTAGCACGGCTGGGCACGTGAAAAACGGGCCGTGCCGTGCTGGGCCGGCCCGTTTGACACCTCTAGGTATACTAATAAATATTTTATGAACTATAATAATGAGCCCATTCTAAATATTCTCACTGGGAAATAAAAAATTCACACATCTAAACATTTCATCTACTTGTGCAATACTGAATTAGATATTATATATCTCATTATTTAATTATTATAATAGAGAGCAGTAGGAGAAATAAGTGCATACATGATCTCCTCATGAAGATTTTTAAGCACAGTATATTACAAATAATTATCATCGCCACTTTGAACTTTATTTATGCACTAGATCTTAAAATATACATATACTTTTATGATTCAGATCATACAATATCATCAATAATATACATCACTGAAATTATCTTAATAATTTTAAAAAAAAAATCTTGAAAATTCACTATAAATAACTAAGTAAACTTTCTTATAATAAAATAAATCTCACATTCAAGTGATCTACATTCTCGTGTCGACTATTCTTCACGGTGCACCCAAAACCAACAACATAGCTTCCTCAGAGTTGAGGGGCTAATTGCCAAATCCCATTAGAATTAGAATAATAATATTTTCTAATATAACATGATACTATATTGAATAAGATAGCATTTCAAAAAAAGAATAAATTTTAGTATTATCAAAAAAAAAAATTAAAAGAATAAATACAACAAAAAAAGATAATATTCATGAAATATAATGATGAATACAACTTCTATATTTTTTTTAGAGAACAATCAAAAGATAAATATTAGAAAAATTAATTAAAAATACATTTGGCTTATCAGAAAACTCTCCTCCACTATGAACAAATTGTGTATCTCTTTCGCCTATAATAAACTCAAAGTAATGGATAGGTATTATCATATTTATTGATAATACCTACCCAAGACTTAAATGACATTTTAATCTATTATGTATTTATTGATACATATAATCATAATATAAAACAACAAATTTTGAAGTTGTTGAAATATGATTCTCTCTCCTAGTTGAAGGCAAATATTAGACTTCAGAAAAAAAAATAAGAGATTCAAATCTATCTTATAAATATTTACTCCACCTACACCTCTTAAAGAATTGGTACTACACAAAAAAAAAACATTAGTACTAACCAAAATTTTATCAATCTCGAGCGAATAATAATTATATTCTTTTTTAGGTAGTACAATAACCAATAAAAACATATTTTAACACACTAAAGTGGTAGATTCCAAATTGGAGACTCATGAAATACAATTTCTTTGATTTTTGAGAATAATACAATTGACGTATTAACCCCCACCATATCTCATGCTAAATTGAGAGCCTTATGCACTAGATACTATCTCTATCTATATCACACTAGGTATCATCTTGACATGCCGTGATGAGAGATTCTGAATAAAATAAGTATCCTAAAAAATTTTATGAAATAGATTAAATAATATTTTTACATGGTGCAAGATCTAAAAAAATACAAAATAAAAAAATAATGAAGAAAGCCTTATAGTTGTGCAATCTCATTTTGTAAAAGTATCATAGCACAGGAAATCTAATGTTTTATTTAGCATAATACGAACCAAAGCTGTAATATATATATTCTATGACATTGTAATTCTTGATAATTTTAATATTTTTATTAAATTAATATTTTATTTATTTATGAAATAACTAAAAATAAAGAAAATATATGATTCAAAATGAAAAATCGATAATTAAATAAAATATATATAATTATTAATAAATATAATAAAATAACTCAATTAAACTCAATCCTATATATATTAAATATAATAAATATATATAAAATAACTCAATTCTATTGAAGTGTTATAGGTCTAAATATATTAAATTAAATAAATTTTTACCAACATGTCTAGAAAATAGAATATGATATTCTAGTATAAATTCATAAATGATAGACCTCACAATTCAAAGTATATCTTTTCTAATACTAAAATCTAAAATTTTAAGTTTGACCAAAAATGAATAACCAAGTCTTTAATGAATAAATAATGAATTAATAAAACTCAGTCCAACTTGAGTGTTAATTCTACTAGAATATTATATGTCAAAGTATATTAAATTGAATAGATTTTTACAAATATGTCTAAAATTTAGGATATGATACTCTAATATAATTCCATTACTAATAGACCTTATAATTCAAAATAAACTTTTCTAATACTAAAATCTAAAATTTTTAGTTTGACCAAGTCTTTAATACACAACTAATAAATTAATAAAACTCAAATATCAAATAAAACATAAAATCATAAAAATAAGAATATATAAATGATCTTGCACAATTCCAAAAAAAAAATTTATTCTCAAAATCTTTTAATCTTTCAAAATAATATTAATAAAAAAAGAAGATATCAGAGTTGAGCTGTCAAAAGATAACTTACAAAAAAAAGCCTACAATGATATTCGAGAACAAAAAAAAATATGAAAGAGAGAATTAAATTAAGATTAGATATAACAAAATTCATAGAACCATGACAAAAATGCTAAACAAAAAATAATCACTCATAATGTAATTGTTAATTAAAAAGTAAATAACTCATAAGTTTAAATAACTCCAATATGAGTTACGAGTGTTATAGCATCTAGAAGACGAAGTTACTATTATGCTACTTTAGAGAAAAAGGTTCTATGTATTTCTCTCTATTAAAGATTATAGTGGAGGTAAAGACTTCAGGATAACTTCAATAATCAGTATGTCTCCTTCAACTAATCGTAATACTCTCTCTCCTATATCTCTCTTTCTATAATATGTGCAACATATGGATAATATCATGCATCTACATATATATCAACCATATGCATATTGGATGGTCCAAAATTTTTTTATTTCTTCCACAAGTATGCGTTGCAACTCCATACAATATCACCATTACACCCACGACACAACCAATTCTACCCAAATAAAAAATCTAATGAGAAAATCTGCCCAATAAAAAATTGCACTACTCGCACTTCAACTTACACATTGCAATTCTTTAAAGCACACATTGCCACACATTTTATTGTGCCGTACACACTATCTCGAGTTTAAGTGCACATTTAAACTATTTTCACAACACAGTGTCACACACACACACATTGTGTACAAACTTCAACAACATTACAAGCATATAGGGTTTGAGCGTACCACCATTGTGCACCTCCATTGTTGCATGAGCATACTTACCAGCCTATAGGGTTGGGATTAACAAACCCCTAGTTGTTTGAAAACATCATAATAAATACCTATAATAAAATCCTAAAAACTATATAAATAAGTTAATAGGATGCCTATTAAAAAATCCTACAAAAAAATAATGAAAAATTAAATTTTTCATATCAAGCAACAAAATCAAATTACTTTGAATTTGACTTGGTGACAAACAATTTGAGAATTAAAAAATATAATCAAACTTTTATTAACCAATAAATCAAATGTTCATTGTAGATGCCTATTAGGCATAATTTTCATGATTCAACATTCATTGTGAATAATAACTATGAATCATGAATTTGTACCATTCAATTAGTAACTTTATTGTTCAAATTAAATCAAATTAATTCAACATGAAATAATAATTGAGTGATATGAAAGTACAAAGGAAGAATTAATATCTTATCTACAAAGCATTTTAATCCAAATTGAACTCGACTCAATACAATTATAATTTAAATGATACTAGGACTAAATAAATGAAAACACCTTCACTAACTCCGAAAGAATTAGCAAGATATAAGCATCTAATTGTGATAGACTTGAGATTTAGGAATTTGAATACCCAAATAAAGAATCAATTGAGATCCTCCAAAATTAATCACCAATTAATATGATCATTTTAAGAAATAATAATCAAAAAATATAACTTTTCCTATTGGTCATAACAATTTAACAAAATTGTTTAAGGCACCAGTAATGATGATAGCTACAACCACAACTCAATGACAATGGGATGGAATATTATGACAATTATATCATTGTCAAAGATATAAATCATGATATCATATTACAAAATAAAATAATTAAAATGTAAAAAATGAAAAATATGTAAATCACGATACCATGCTACAATACCACAAATACTAACACACCAAATCTTATAAAAACTCCAACATTAAATATGAATGTGCAAGAATAATATTAAGGTAACTGATCACCTGAAAAGTTTGTATTGTATGCATATGTTAAAGGTTATTTCTTATCAGACATAGCCTCTCAGATTTCAGGGATATGACTGTTAAGATATCAATCTCTCTCAGTTATCGAGCTAAAGCAAAAACCTTGTGGACTGAGTAAAATCTCAATCTTCATTATGTCATGTCATTTGTAAAACATGAATAATAATAGTGTCATACAACACAATAGAGTTAGGTGCTATGACAAGTATTTCATCTAATTTGTATCATTCAAAGTGAATAGCACAATAAACTACATGGTGCAATTATGATATAGAATAAATTTTAAGATTAGGATCCAACAACTTTAAAAATAGTAGATAAAAAAAAGAAACTTATTATTTTTTGTTTGGAAGTTAGAACATTACAATCCCCTTAGATTAGACTCTTACTTTTTTGCAACTAATGGAGAAGATAACACTTTTTAATTTTAATTATAGCAAAGAAAGAGAAAACCTATGTCACATTGTGATATAAACATTATAAATTTTGACTACATAAAGGCAATGAAGATCCCATTCAAATTTGTCGGGAAATGACGTACTAGATGAATCAAAACATATTGCTCTACCAAAGATAGTTCAACTCACTACTTATCTATTAAACAAGAACTATATACATACATGTATACATCATAATTAGTTGGAGTACCATAATTTCTATGGACGTTCTAATATGACAAAATACCACCACAAGTCTCCAAATAAACCAACACAATCAAACAACAAATACATTGTAGTTTAATTAATAGATTTAAGAATGTAAGAATGTTTGTGTTAGATACATTGTAATTTAATTAATAGATTTATATGTAAGAATATTGGTTTATATGTTTATAAACAAATACAAGAATCTAGCCATATAAACTTCAAAGATAAATATATTTGGGCAAGAATAGTACTAGTATGATTGATCATCTAAAAGATTCTTGTGTTGCATGTATCTTTTGGATGTAATGCCTTTGTGCAATAAGTGTGTTCATCTAAGAGTGGCAGGTATCAGATTTGGGATTCAACAGAAGCAGTCTTTCCAACTTTCGAGAATAATTGCGTCGATATATTAATCTTTTCCAGATCTCATACTAAAGCAGGAGCCTTATGCATTAGGTACGACATTCATACAACCTTCATAACATAGATATTTATGAGAGTTTATCAAGCATCTTGTTGCCTTTCCAAGATATAAATTGAGATCAAACTTAGAGAAACAACAACCTCGGCAATGATAATGACTGGAAAACACACGAATGAAATACAATTGATGTTTCTATTATATGATCAACACAAAATGCACAATAATCAATTTTGGATGCCACATAACTATTGATTAAAGTTTTCAACATCAATTCTTGGAGCAAACAGAACCAAGTAATAGGAAAGCACACCTCGTGTTGAAAACATCCACCGATCATTTCCCAGATTCTATCTACTCTCTGTTTGATCCATATTTTTACAAGACCAGCAATTGCATCTTCAGCTTCATAAGGAGGCATTTCGCGTATCACAGCTTTTCCACCATCTTCACTGTCCACAGAATCTACTACAGCAATCTGAACAAGATCTCTTTCCAGCTTATCAGCGTCTCTCAGCACTTGCACAACATCTGCTGATAACTCTGTGGTGTTTGAAGTGAATTGCTTAAGTTCATTACCATAGCAAGCATGGAGCGTGGCAGCAGCCACACCTGCTGCAAAAGGATGCCATTGCTTCAATATTGGACTAAAGACTCGCATTTCCAGAGCAACCAGTTCGGAGACATCCTTTGCTAGAATAGCAAGTACAGGAATAGAATTGGGCTGATTCCTAGACGCCCGTCTGCTCGAATCTGCCTTTTCCATCCTCTATTCTATGACAAACCAAACAAGAACCATATAAAACAAATGAAATAAAATAGGCCCTGGTTAATGACTACCTAGAATAAGCCTTATGGGAATGCCACGAATTGAAGTTGTAATTAAGAGAACAAATCAATCCATAAAATTAAGCCTGCTGAAGTAGATCAGCACTCAATTTTTTGGTTGCACGAGGATGATGGATGAGAGAGTCACACATGACATTTCATCATCCATGATGAGAGAGTCACAAATGGAGACATAAATACCCTCAAGAAAAGATAGCAGATATATTATAAGAAAAAAAATATAAAATAAGATTTTTTTAGTAGATACTATAATGTCAGATGTATCCAACTTCTCATCAATGAGACTAGACTGATCAGAAACAAAAATATCTGAATTGCAAACAAAAATAAGATTTTAATATTAAAATACCCTAAGGTCCTTCACCTCTCCTCAGCCTCAACAATCTGCATTACATTCATCAAAAAAGAATCAATCTCAAAAATTATAATATCAATATTAATAATCATCCTACCTGTTACAAATGACTAATATTTATACTTTTTTTTTTTTGCATTATAATCATCAAAAAAAAAAACACATCTAATTATTTTTAGCATTATTTTATCATGCCCAAGTAGGAGGTTCATTAGAACGCACAAAGCATGTACAAATGAATATACATGAAAAAAAGTCAAAATCATATCACCCAAAATTAATTGGAATTATTTTATGCATAAAATGTACAATATTAATTTCAAATAGATATTTTTTTTATATGCATATTTATTCTGAAATAAAAAGGGCATGCCTGACAGGCTCGCCCAGCCTGATGAAAAAAATGATTGGCTAGGACCTAGCATGGGCCAGTCAAATCAGTTTTGCCTGGAGGTCTAAGCCGAGCGAGCCATCCCATTGTCTGACATCTAGCCGTTGGGTCAGCCCAAAATTTTGCCACAGCCCGACCCACTCAAATCCCTCCCCTAGACATATATCCTAGTACATTGTCACTTCTTAAAATTTTTAATTTATTTCAATAAATATAACTAAATCAATTTAAAATAATTATTAATAAAAATAATAATATATTTACAATCCTCATGAGTTTCACCTCGATCAAATAAAACCAATATCTCACTCAATCCTCATCATAGAATAAAACCAAAAAAGGTCATCTCACTCAGTCTCCAAGAAAGTTCCCCTAGTATTTGCGTAATTCCACAAAACAATATAAAAAAAAAATCAAAATTAAATTATGTTATGATTATTAACAAACTATAAACATAAGAAAAATCAAAATTATATAAAAGGTAAGATAAATTAAAATGACTAGGATTAATATTTTTGCAAATAATATGAAATAAACTTGTCATGAATCACTTTAATACTAAGAATACAAGTAAAAAAGTAAAAAAATAAAAAAAAAATTATGACATGATTGTTAGCTCCTAGAACGATCGCCTTGATTCAAGAGAATGTAAAAACTAGAATAATAACAATACCTCAAAACAAAGCATGATACAAATTTGTGAAAGATCTAGAGAGAAATTTATCATATTTTTCACTAAATATAATAATATCAAAAGGAAAGATTTATGTTGACCCTGGTATGATACAAAGCATCTAATTATTAGCTCCAACAAATATCAAGAAGAGAGTCTCCTCCGTTTACATGTGCACATGTCACCCCAACATCTCCTTGCCATGAAAACAATGCTAAGTCTGTCCTCTCCTCGATGAGTAACTCAACATAGTAGTAAATCCTTAAATAAGAAAGAAAAATAAACTAACTCAATGAGTTTATTGCTTGGAAATTTCAAACTCAATTGCGTTACAATATCGCATATCTAAGAGGAATGGGATTGGTAAAGTGAAATAGCAGAATCTCATATCAACTAACATGAATTACACGAGACAGATATCATAGAAGTATCAAATTCAATCGAATGTCACAGCAGGGTTAATGACTAAAAGCTAATTGGCATCCAAGTAGATTATCATCAATCCGAGGATCGTCTAGGAATAGAAGTGAAAACGAACCTGGCTGTGTGGCCCAACAAGTGGCATGGCCCAAAAAAAAAACATAACTACAACCATTGAATGGCATGCCAAGCCCATGGAAATGGTATGGGCCAGCACAGCCCAAAGTTGAAGGTCATCACGAGCAAAAAGTGAGGGTCATGCCAGGTCATGAGAGGCAGCATGACAACCCAAATTGTCGACCCACACATGCTAAATTTGGCTCCAGTCTTTGGTCATGTACGGACTATGCTTCGGGATAGAGTGAACTCGCCACCAAAGAACAACCTGTGAAATCAAGCGCTAAATTTTTAAAAAAGGACAGCAGATCAAGACGGCTTGGACAACACAGTATCCTGTCCATCCAATCCAACCCAACTCAATAACTTTTGATAATTTATCATTAGATATCACAACACTCGATGAAGAAGAAACAAAGATGATAAAAACACGAACATCTATAATATAAGTACTAACTTCTGAGTCAAAATTTTATGAACCTAAGATGAATGAATGAGTCATAATAACTATAATACCCAGAGATCAAGAAAAACCTACTTCTACCTACTGGGAAGGAATTCCAAATATCCCCTTTTATAGAGATTACAGTGGGAAAACTGTATTAGAATTCTTTAATTGATCCAATAATCACCTTTATCCCTCAATTATTTATAATACTCTCGATCTCATCTCTAAAAATAATTCATAATAATTATCATTAGTATAATCATCCTCTTGTAATGTATATATTAAATTGGGGCTCTTCTGCATCTATCATTATTATGACTAATATTATCTTGGTCACTAACAAATGTAGAACGAGATGTCTCAACAGTACGTGTTAGTCCATCTAGTATAAATTGAATGGTTCGACAATATAACTTTGATCTAATAGATAAACTCACTATCATCCAGAAGCAATAACATACTAAAAATTCATCTGATAATAGATATAGGAAAAACATACCCAAAAGCTTCATCATTTGGCTCTCCTTGTAACGTCAATCTATGGTGAAAAATCTTTAAAAATTATGCAATCAATCGAGTAAAGTATATAAAGTGGGTGATAAACTACTCAGCCTCTTTAATCCCCTCCAATCTAAATCCAAGAAATTGTGTAACTACATCATATATCTGTATCATTTGAGGCAAGCATAGTGATACTTCTAATTCTCATTAAATCTTGCATGTCATGCAAAATGAGAAAACTGAGATCAACTCCAACTCGATTGACTACCACAGAGCAATCAAAAGATGAAAATTTACCTACGATCATTTCTCATTCGTCAAATTATTGGATGCGTCATTTGTAAGGTAGTCCATCATCCCCTAACCATAGAATCACATTCTGTGGGCCAAAAGGGTCATTTAGAAAATGAATGAATTTTTTTCAACTCATTAAAATGCATAGCAAATTAGTTTGTAATCGGACTGAAATATTCCGCCCTATATTTAAGTTGAGTGCATTTGTACACCATTGGACCGTTATGACACTTTTTAATTTTATTTGATATTAAAATGGGATATGTAAACCACGTATCCCACAATCGAACCTTTTGCTCTCTCTCTCTCTCTAAATTGTTCATCATTTTTTTTATTCTTCATGTTCATCTTTGTACTCTATGAATACTTGTAAATATAAGAGTTATTAGTTAAATACTTCAATATCTAATATCAAAAAAGTTGTTTTGGGATGTGATTAGAGTTTTTTTCAAAATTTTCTTCTCTCTTCTCCCAATTATAGCTGTTCTTTGAGTTCCTACTCAGATCTAAACAAAGATACGCGAATCTGTTAAATTCATTGTAAATATGCTTAGATCCAGAGTTTATTGGATAAAATAATACTAATTAAACAAAATCTCTAAATTTATATTTATATTTTTTTCATCTATTTTAAAACAAAAATATTATGACAACACCAAATATCACAACCTCAAGCTCATAGTCTATACTTCTACGATTGTTTGATGGAGAAAACTATAATTATTTATATGTAAAAATAAAACTTTTTTTCTATCACAAGATATTTAGAATTTTGTTGATAATGATTACTTAGAACATAAAAATCTCATTTCCATGAAAAAAAAAAGAGATATGGAACACAAGAGAACTAAAAAAAATCAAAAGTTAAAATATTAATATTCATCCAACATGGTTTTAATAATGTTATTTTTTCCCGATTATTAAAATGTACCAAGAAAAATAATGCCTTGAATCTATTTCGAAAAGAGTTTCAAGGGGATAAAAAAGCCCAAGGAACTGCCCCATTCCTTGAGAAAGGAGTTTGAGAATCTGAAAATGAAAAATACATGGTGAACACATTCCTAAAACAAAGTTGATTGAAAAATTACTCAATCCATGCCTAACAAATTTGATATAATAGCTACAGTAGTCAAAGAAACAAAAGACTTATATGAGAAAACTGTCAAGGAAATATTTAGTTCTCTAAAATCATATGAGAAAAAATTACTCAAACAAATTTAGCCCTTTACTGAGTCAGCTATGCAAAATAAATGAATACCACATACAAAAGGAATAAATAAAAAGAATAAAAGTGAAATGCAACAAGATAATCAGAAGACAACCATGTATGTAAATAAAAATGAACCAATAAACAAGAAAGAGAAGACTCGCTTTTTCAATAAAAACCAACACTCATTAAATAAGGACGTCTTACACATGTAATGCATGTAAGAGAAACCATCACACATAAAAGGATTGTTAGTTTAAATTCAAAAATAAATATCTAAATTGTAAAAGGTTTGATCATCTCTCTAAGGATTATAGGTTGAAACATACATAATATGTTAGTTGTGCTAAGAAAAAATCCTTAGAAAAACACATATTCTATGTTTCAAATAATAGAAGTACCTTATCTCCTAATACTTGATATATGAATGATGATTGCTCAAATCATATGTTAGGAAACAATGAAATATTTATGAATTTACAAATCATTATTAAGTTCACAAGTAAATATGAGAAATAATGATCTTGTCAAAATAAAAAAAAAGAGGCAATATCAAAAATTTCACTCACGAGAAAGAAATTATTAATAATATAATGTAAGTTCCAAAATTGGACCAAAATTTCTTAAGTATTGGTCAACTCGAAGACAATAGATATAAACTAGTATTTAAAAATAACTTATTTACTATATATATTATCAAATGTTAGGAAATATTCTCAGGATAGTAGAAATGTCGAGAGGTAAAAAATTTTCTCTAATCCTTGATCAAAATATAGATATTACATTGAACATGCACATTAAACAAGTGAAATTTATGAGACAAAAGGATTGGCCACATTAACTATAAAAGTTTAAAACATCTTAATGAAAAAGAACAAATAAGTAGTCTGCTTTCAAGCCTGTGCATATCCACTTCTATTTGTGAGAAGTATACTTTAGGTAAATAATCCATACAACTTTTTTCAATAAAAAAAATTCTTGGAGATCAACCACACCTCTTGAACTAGAGATAGCAAGTGGTCCAGGCAGCTAGGTATAGCCCGACTGAGCCGTGCCTGGCACAACATGTTATGGTCCAAAATCATGCTTGAACTCAAATCATACCGGCTCAAAGCATGACTCAATGTCGTGTTGGGCCAAGGATTGACATGCCTCGTGCTAGGTCAGACACGACTCGAGTGCCTAGCTCATTGGCACGGTTACCATGACGCATGACCATGGACCAAAAAGCATTTGCAATGCATTTGGCCCATGCCCGCCCCACCCAATCCATTTTAAAAAAAAAATATTTTTTTTAAACTCTGCCCCGCTTAGTACACATGGTGGGTTTTTATAATGAGCCCGCTAAGTGGTTGACTATGTGCATCCTAATAGTAAAACCCAGGCACACACAGATGTGTAAATAAGTAATAAATCCCTCACACATAAAGTAAGATTTTTTTTAATGAGCCCAATCAGATGTGTAAATAACATTTTTTAATGAGCCCACCGAATGGTTGACACCTTTATTAATCTATAGGAAAGTACTCACACATGAAATCTAATAATATAAGCTTATAAGTAATAAAATAAGTACAAAATCTTTTTATATATATTCTAATACATTATCAATTTTTTTTAATTTTTTTTATTAAATTATGTTTTCATTATTTTATAAAATATTTAAAAAATAAAAAATATTTATAATCTATCACAAAATAGATATACTCATTTATGTAATAAACAATCAAAAATAAAAGTTATCAAGACCCTAATACTCTTTTTGATTATATCTCTATTAGGTCATCATAG
This sequence comes from Sapria himalayana, assembly GCA_029783825.1. Taxonomy (NCBI): domain Eukaryota; kingdom Viridiplantae; phylum Streptophyta; class Magnoliopsida; order Malpighiales; family Rafflesiaceae; genus Sapria; species Sapria himalayana. The sequence continues at coordinate 123,636 of JAREIK010007945.1, read as the reverse complement.
GTCTGAATGTAATTGAATAAATAGATCCTAATCATATTAGATTGGCATGTAAAATAGAAAGATCTTGTATGATTTCCTAGCTAACATGTCTCATAGTTTAGGATAAAAATATCCTTAAGACTATGATAAATCATTCTTAACATAACTAATGATCAATGATCAATCTAATAATACACTAGTAATGAGCTTAACACACTCAAACATCTAGAAAAAAATTATATTATAGAATATAAATTATATAATTCACCCGACTAAAATCTAAATGATATTTCATTCAGAATTTTTTGATGTTTTAAACAAATATTAATTAAAAAAAAATAAAATTGAAATACAAATAGCTAAAAAACAACTTAAAAAAAATAAATTAAATGACAATCAAAAATAAGTATGACACAAAAAATGACAAAGACTAAAATTGAATACTATTATATCCAATAATTTTAGAAAATTTATCAGTTAATTTGATAATATTTTTAAAATAAGAAAATAAAATAAAAAATATAATATAATTATCAATACTATAACTATTAACTCATAAATCAAAAATTTAAAAATTTAATGGATAAATATGAGCACGACAATCAATAATACTTGAAAGAAATAAAATATCTATTATTACTTCAAAAAAAATTATATATTATTTTCTAATAAGTGTCATAGTGGAATTAAAGGTATCATAGTAAAATTAGAAATATCAAACGAAACTTGTTGTGTCAATGCAGCTCATTTTTGCTAGACATAGGCTATTCAACTATGTCGTGCTGAGCCAGCCAATTGGCCGACTTTCATGGCTGACCGATTGATATTGGTCACAAGAGTAAGATTCAACTTATGTGACATAATTTTTTTTAAATTATAATCCACCTCGCTGGCCATTCACCCGAAGGGATTTGATCAATGATCGGTCCTAGGTCCACGGTCAGCCGGGCCAATGGACCGTGCCTCCGGGCCAGGCACACGAATCATGGCTCGCCCAACACGAGGCACGACTAGTGCCAACCTAGCATAGCACGAACGGTTCCATAGGATAGCACGACCCAGGACCAGACATGATTCTGAACTATGTCATATCGAGTCAAACACAACTGAACCAGACCATGTCGCAAGCTGTGCCCAAGCCACCCGGCCTGATTGACACCTTTATAATGAATAAACTCAATAAAAAATCTTACAAAACTCTGACAATTAACTTATCTTTGTGAAGTGCTTTTGACCCCATATCTACACATAATCCCCAACAATTATTTCTTGTGTGACTCATCCTCATAATTAATATACACTATTTGACACTTCTATCTTTGTCTCTAGTTATGCTACAATAATACCTCTTCATACTTATTACATTATCCAAGAGCTTACTACATCAAATTAAAGTTATTGCCCAAATCCTAAATTATTTCAACTATTCAGATTTCTCCAAAAAATAAGTTACATCAAATTAAAATTTTCCCAAATCATAATTTCTATCAAAGTGGGCAGCAAGAATTAGAGTTTCTACCTAAAAATAAAAGTCTGGATTCCTCCAAAAAGAAATTGCAACTAAGTTAGGGTTTTTTAAAACCCTAACTTCCATTCATCATGTCTATTATGCCAAACACCATAGCCTACCATGCCAACCAACATCGCATACAACACCATAACCTACCATACATCTTATAATTTATTGTTATTTATGGTATCACTAATATCATATTGAATTCCATGATAATAATATTAATAATAAAGTAATACTCAATATATAAATCATCATATATGTTATTCATATATAACTAGCAAAAAATAATTGAGACAACCCACAAACTAAATAATTTCATCAAAAGCATAACTAAGTAACAATAAAAATAAAACTAAAAATGCAAAGTAGTAAACCATAACTGGCCTAATGTTGGAATTATATATTTGCTATCAATATATTCTATCAAATTTCATAAATAATAAAATAATTAATATATTAATAATTGAATATGATTGAAAGCTATAGTTTTTAATTATAAAATTCTTAAATTTTATTAGCAAATGACAAACTTGTATCTGTCTATATACTCTCACAACTTATATTGAACTTAGGTATACATACAACATAAGTCGTGTGTTTAAATAATATAAGAAACACTAATAGTTTTAAGAAATAAGTATAGATATAAAATAAAATATTTAAAATACTAATTGATCAATTAATCACTTTGTTATTTAGTTACATCTATAAATCCAAGGGTTGAAATAAAAAAAATAAAATATTTTAATATTTATATATAATTGTATGAATCAATCATAAAAATCAAAAAATAAAATATACTAATAAATATATAACTAATATAAATATTAAGAAAACTAATATGATAGTATTGGTACATCTTCAGGTACAATGATTGAAAAAATAATTTTGAATAATATATTTTTCATTCAATTAGTCAAGTGAAAATGAAGAAGTGATCTGTCTAATAAATATAAACTATCAAAATATATAGATACCACTTACTATTGATATTCAGCCACAAATAATTTAAAAGATGGATATATTAACTTGATAAAAATCTTATGGATACTTTTTTTATTCTATCTAAAATGACATGATTTACTAATTCCTCTAATATCTAATGTAATATCAAAAACTTTTTTTTATTATTGTGAATATGACTATAAATATTAAAATAAATTTGACAATGAATATATTAGGTATATTGTTATTTTTGAAAGATTAAAAAGACACATGAAGAACTACTCAAGTTCCAAGAAATGAATTCCATTGAGAATCCAAATGGTAAACACACAAGATCAACACCATACAAATTGTGATCGTGATCTAAAACTAGAAGTATGATTTAGAATATTAACTTTTTATTATATATTTTTTTATTTCATGTTTAATTTAGTTGTGCCGTAAATAATTTATTATTTTCAAAAAACTCTAGCACATTAAATAATATATTGTACAAATAAAACTTACAATATATGTTTATGTTTTTTTTTTAGTTTTAATTTTAAAATTTTTAATTTTATAAAAAAATTGGTTTAGCTTGAGCTTATGTTAGCTTCTAAGCTAGCTAATGCCAAAGGTAGTCTGTAGTCAAGCTGCCAGGGTCAGGCTAGCAGGAACCCAAGTCCTAGCTCACAATTCCTCAGTGCTACACTGGTCATGAGCCACAGACTCGTGCGGCACCCATGCCTAGTACATGGACTGACCAGGGGCAAGTGTGATGCCTAGGCACATACATGCTCAACGATCTAGTATTAGGTTTGTTGCATACTCAACCTTGGTCAAAACGACCTAACAAGACCCAAATTTCCCAATAGGCAATTGGGTCCTATTAGGCTATCTAATTTTTTAGGCATGACAAGCCAATGTAGCCCAAATTCCCCATCAACCACACAATTATACCAAAGTTTATAGACTTGTACTAATAATTACTCAAGCCACAAAAATTTAAAATGTGTAAAAAATGAAAAAATATCAAACCAAACAATCAAATCAACCCAAACTAACAAGATTGAGTGAAAAAAATATTCTACAAAAGACAATTACATCATGCCAACTACAATATCTACTATATCAAACTTATCTAAATAATCAATCGAGCAAGTTCTAGGCTTTTAGATTTAGAATATCACGATAAAAAATATCTCAATAATATATAGAAGTCATATTCAATTTAAAATTCCTTGACAATCTTAAAATGCAAAAACTACACTTGATAGTGATACACTAATTAATTTCAAAAAATGGTCACCCTAGCATTGTCGATGATAGTGTCAACAAAGGAGGAGCAAAAATGAAAATAAAATATTATTGCCAAGAACTAAGTTTGATATAGTTGACATAGCTTCTATATAACGGATATTTTTTAGGATATAGTAGACATATCCAAGGATAGTGTCAATGACAGTGATCAATGGTGGCAACTCACAATCTTGATATTACTTCTATAAAGAAATTTTTTGAGGTAAAAAATATAAATATTACTTACCAAATAAAATCCAAGTGTAAATATAAATATTAAAAAAAATGGCTAGGAGTGCTCTTGATCTTATATGAACATTACTACAAAAGTAACTCAAGATATAATGTATAAAAATAAAATATAATCATCAACATGAATAAAATTACAATAACATGATAATACCATAAAAATACTTGAAGTTATAGATCCAATCCAATAACTACCCTATGTCAGAGGCATATAATTTATGTCTATGACATTATGGTCACAAATTTAGTTATTGTCCATGCGGACACCCAAAACTTGATGGATATATTTAAAAATGGTTAGAAAAATATATATTCATAAAAGTCCCTATTTTTCACCTATCTTAGCACACTAAGTGACTTCATAATATAAATCAAAAACAATACAACTTGCCTGAGCAAATGCAGTGCGTATTGATGACCTGATGTAAGTATCTATTCTTGTCCGAGTTACATCACCATCACTTTTCTGCTTTCTACGATATTCAGAAGAGATATCTTCTATCAAAATCCTCGAAGCTGTTACACCTAGCGAGACAATTCCACACATAGTGTCGATATTTCCAGAATTAAAAGTATCGTGATAAGTTAGAAGCCTTTTCTCGGCCCAATTCATTGCAGAACTCAGAATAACATTCAAAATCTTTGAGTAGGTTGGATCCTTTGTTCTCTTGGCATCCTCAGCAACATCTGCTAGCTGATTATTTGAAAACTTGAGCAGATGTAGCCCAACTTTTCCATAGGAAACAAAGTGGTGAAACAAAACCCATAATCTACAGAGATTGTGAAATGTTTGATTAATTCCAAGGATAACCCATGTTTTTTTAATTTCCTCCATAAGTTCATCCACTTCTTCGATTATAGATACTTTATCACTAATGTCAAAACAAGCTTCCAAAAGCTTTTCATAAAGTCGTAGATTCAGTGGAAACCCATCAGCCCAGTGACAAATCTCAGGCAGAGAACCAGCAGATATATTAGTGCTTTCCATGGAAGCATTGCGAAGAAACTGCATTGATTCTTTCTTTCCAGATTCAAATCGGCCACCTAACGCTGCAATATGTTCTTGTAGCAGGTTTAATTTTAGATTCTTCTGATCAATCAGCACACGAGGATGTAAAATAAGCCCCTCCTCTAGAACTTTTAGCATTCTCTTTTTCCATGCTTCATATTCTTGCACATCAGTAAAATCAGATTGCTTGAGTTGTTGGAGTAGCTCCAGTGGAAGAACAACTGACTCAATTTTCCTCCCTACCTGTCATAATTAAAACATTAATATGCCAACAAATGATCCCAACAAATTAAATACTTTATGGGAAATAAAGCTATGTCATGGAGGAGACAACAAAAGCCCGAAACCAGAATATTCTAAGCAAATAATTTAAGGTGAAACATATTTAGTGCTTATTCATATTGTTCAACAAATCCATGTCTATCATGCATATGAAGATCAGTTATTATCATCCAGCATGTCCATATTTATCATTCATTATAACATTTTATTATATCGTGATCTAAGATCTGTGTTTGTCATTGCAAGCATCCATGTTTCTTATTCATATCATGATCATTGATCCGTTCTTATTATCCAACACATCGTTTAACTCTATTAAGTTGAAAAAGAACGAATTTGAAAACCCTATTGGGTTGCGACTGTATTAACACTCAATCTCAATCTGACGTTACTATCCAAACCAAGGTAAAATCGATCTCAATCTATATCAGACGATGGAACTTGCGGCGCATAAAAGTGCATGCTAGCATCAATAAATCAAAACTACTCTCAACCATCAAACACTAAACTAACGTTACTAACCTGACTAGCTGAAATAGCTAATAACGCTTTCCGAATCCTTAAATCAACGGTCTCGGACACTCGCATTTGAGTTCTAATCAACTCGCCGACACTAAAACTATGTCTCGGAATGTTCAATCCGAGCACTTTCTTCATTCTACTTGCCGCAGTTGAAGTAAGCGATCGATCCGGCACCAGATGGTGATGAACGGATGAGTCCGAATTGGAAGCCGATGTGTGGTATCTGAGCGGCCTTCCCGAAGCTGTGCGGGACACGTATACGAGGATCTCGTATGCTGTGGCAAGGAGGTCTAGATCAGTAAGGTCTGTTCCTAGCTCACCTAGTGGACAAAGAAGATCAGTTACTGGGGAAGTTGGGCAAGATGGTGTAGTGGATTCGCAGTGTGTGAGTGACGGTGGTGGCGTTGATTCTCTCCTGGAATGGCCGAGAGAGAAGTCCCTGAATAACGAAGCCATTCGCAGCAGTGAGAAAAGTAGAAACGGAGGAGAGGATCTGCAGCCGAATAAAATCTCTACGCCATTGTGTACAGCACCAGTAACATCAACCACGGGGCCTTCGCTTCTTCTGTTCAAATTTACGAAAATCAACCCCAAGCGCTCAGTTAGCAATCACCAACTAACCCGTCATATTGTTTAATGTATATCTAAATTCCCCCCCCCCCATTTCAAGTCAATACCATCAGGCCTGTTGAACCAGCCCATTGACTGGTATATGGACTTATAGGCCTCGACCGAACCAGGCCGCGAGCATAACTTGATCTGCCCGGCCTGGCCCGTTGAAGATCTCTATTTGTAATTTATTGGGTGACGATCGAATTAGTGCTCTAAAATAAAAAATAATTATATTTTATACACTAAAAAAAATCAAATCCAACTAGTTTTAAAAAAAAAATCATTTCAAGAATAATTATAACCTATTGTTATGTTTGTTCCTTCTTCACTAATTTATTCATAATGTCATATCAATCATTTGAGCTAACTTATTTCATAAACAAATAAATAAAAAAACTTATTCCATCTTGTAACACAAATAGTTTCTAAAAAAATTATAATATAATGATAATATGAAATTAGACAAAACATAACTTATTCTCATCCATCTACACACACACACGCAAAATGTTTGTGCCTGTATGTATGTATGTGTAAGTTAAGCAAATATCATTATTTAAAATGATATTCTCGTGTGTTTGTTAAGTGATGATTCTAGCTCATTTATTAAGTCTTTACCATGATATATAAAGTGATCTTCAATATATATATATATGTATGTATGTATGTATGTATATAGCAAAATAAAGATAAAACACATTCTAAAAATTAAAATTAAGAAAAAACAAAAAAAAACTATAAATTGATTTTCATTTTTAATACATCACATCTTGATATAATGAGTTGTTATAAAAATAATGTTGTAGAGAACATATGCATAGATAGTGAGATCATGCAGCAAGAAGATCAATAATTGATAGAAGCACACATAATTAATAAGAGCATACATAAAGTACACATGCATTGACACATATTTTTATACTCTCCTAGACATTTGAGTTGGAAGATAAAGCTTAGCAATATCCAACTTGGATCTAAAGGAGACAAATAATTCATGACCTAGATGATTTGTTAAAAGATTTGTTTCCCGCTGGGGAGGGAATAGATAAGTGAGAGTAAGAAAACCATCATGAATATGATTACACACAAGGTGGCAATCGATTTCCATATGTTTGATATATTCATGAAAAACTGGGTTGCATGCAAAGTGAATGACAATTTGATTTTTAAAGAGAAGTAGTGAGAGTTGAGGACGAGAGATTGTGGGATCATAAAGAATATATAACAAACATGTAATTTCAAAAGAGTTGTTGGTCTTGGCACTAATTATTTTCACTAGATGAGAGTGAGATAAATGGTGATTATCCTATTTTTGGTGTATTAAATCTATTAAGTTTGACAACAAGAAATAGTGGTGGGGATTGGAGCTAGCTTAGTCAGAGTTACAAAATTCAAAAAGTTGGAAATTATAAGCCAAAAGAGAAAATAGTCATAATCAAGAGTGGCCTTCAAATACTACAATAATTATAGGGCAGCTTACTAATAGGGGTCATGTGGAGTATAAATAAATTAGCTCAAATGATTAATTGTGTAAATAATATTTGTTCACGAAATAGTCAAGTAGATTAGATAATCAACCAAATGGTGGTAAGAGACTAAATCAAAAAAATTGGTACCACGACACCATCATCATCATTAAGCTTGGTATACAACTTCATAGGAAAATGGGGATAACAAGAAATAAGTTTTGCTAATATCATAGTGAATGTATAGAGTGCATTTGCACTGGTCAGAACATTTTTCAATAGATGTTTAAAGAGTAGTTAGTAAGTAAGAAATTTCAATACAAAGAATATCATCAACAAAGGTTAGGATGGTTGTGAATAATGTGCATGTAGTATTAGTGAAGAGAATATAATTAGCATTAGGTTGAAAATAATATGTTTAGATAAGAACATTAAATTTTGTGGAGTACCATTGCTGAGAGGCTTACCTAAGAACATATAAATATTTATGTAAGTGACATAGATGTATCTCCTTTTATAAGCAATACCAAAAAGATGGATGCATGTATATTTCTTCATCAAGATTACCAAAAAAGAAGACATTGTGAATATCTATTTGGTGTGAAAATTATTACTTATCTATGGCTTAACAAGAAGGAAATGAAGTGTATTACATCTTGTAACTAGAGCAAAAGTATGATGATAATCCAGATCTATGAAAAGTTATTATTTTACATAAATACAAGCAAAGACCCATGAATGTAACCCTTGATGATCAATCTAGCTTTGTAACATTTTGGATCCTTCAATCCTAAGTTTCATTTTGTATACCCACTTGTAATCAATAAGTTTCTTGTTGTGAAGAAGAAATTCGAGAGTCGATGTATGGCTGACTCCAAAGGTCTTAATTTTATCAGCTATATTATCCTACCATGAGGAGGAATAAGACCAACTTGAGAATTATGGTGAGGGTCATAAACTTTTTTTTGGAAATAGGGATTAGAAAGACATAGTTGTTAGGACTAAAAATGATAAGAAATAAAGTTGGTAAAAAATGAGTCATATCTAAGAAAGTCTGAGCATATGTTATCTTTAAGGTAATAAGGATGAATGATCTGACAGTGTGCCTGAGAGAAAGTAGTTAGTGGATTAGGTTCAATAGGTTCAAATTAAGGACTAACTATTACTAGCTATTCAATACTCCTAGCTATATCCACCAGAAAAGTAAGAAGTACTTGTAGATTTATTAAACAAAAACATTTTAGTACATAATTGAAAAAGAGAGAGAGAGAAGAAGAAGAAAAGAGTGCCCATTTGTGACTATGGACACAACATTTATATAAAGAATAATTAGGATTCTATATAAAACAAAAATGAGTTGGATCTTTAGAGCAGACTAGTTCATGCTCTAAAATTTTCACCAGCCTACTAACTGAGTAGTGAAACCCCCATTATTATCCCAATGTCATGTATCCAATCTTTCAACATATTAGTAAATACACCTATAAATAAAACAAAGAAACAAAAAAAAGGTTAAAGAAACAAATAACAAAATAAATTATATACTACAATCTCTACCTTAATTTATTTTGTGTATAGATAGAGAGACGCTCTCTATAACTGATTAGTCCTAATAGGACTATGACTAAATTAATATGTTCAGTAAGTCAAGATAATATCTTAATTTATTCAAAGTGACAGGTTTGGTAAACATGTTAACTTGATTATTAGTGGTTCCAATATTCTTCACTTGTAGCCCTCTTCTTAGATCGAAGGAAATGATACCACAAATAAATATTCTTTAATCTTTCATAGTTTACTTAGTATTTTTCTAAACAAATAGTACCAAGGTTGTCACAGAACACTATTATAACCTTCTAGTAAAGATTAGGTTCCTTGAGAAAACTCCTCATCCAGAGATCCCTTCCTTCTTACTTAATTTAGAGCTATATACTCTACTTTAGTGAAAAATCAAGTGACAGAAGATTGAAGAGTGGCTTTCTAGCTAACTATAAAGCCACATATAGTGAACACATAATTAGTCATAGACCATCTACTATCATCATCTCATGCATAGTCAGAATTAGAATATCCAGTTAGCATTGTTAAGGAATATGTTACAACTGATACAATAGTTATAAATAATATTGCTTAGCTGTTTCATAGTTATAAATATTTATCTATTATGAATCTGTTGTATCAAATACTATATAAATATCAGTAAGAATGTTAATAAAAAATATCGATCAGAGTTAACATCAAGCACCTTTTCTTTTCTTCTTCTTCTTTTATTTTTTTTCATGGTATCAGAGCTTGAACTCTGACCAAAATTCTACATTTCTTTTAAATTGATGCTGTTCATTTTCTTGTCACAATGACAAAAGAATCTGAACTCACAATCCAATGGTTCCATCAATGTTCCAACTTAGTATCTATTCGATTAAGTCTTACCAATTATATCTTATGGCATTCACAGGTTATTCCCTTGATTCGGAGCCTTGAAATCTATCACCATGTCTCATCTAGTGACAAACCTAAAGAGAAAATAGAAGATGCATCAGGAACGAAGATCGACAATCCAAACTATCGCCTCAAGATAGTCAATGATGACATTCTCACATCCGGGCTTCTTGGACCAATGAAAGAAGAAATCATCAGCATGGCCTACGAAGAAGACTACACTACTTCCAGATTTGGCATTCTCTTAATCAATAACTTTTACCGCATACCATGGAAAATGAAGGAAATTTAAAATATATGATGATGGGGATCAAGAAAGGATCTCGCACTATCGAAGATTATCTCAGAGAATTCAAATCAATATGTGACAATCTAGCTGCCATTAAGAAACCAGTCTCGGATATGGACAAGGTTTTCCAATTTGCTCATGGTCTTGGTAGGGATTATATGCACTTCAGAACAAAAATGCTGACAAAACCTCCATATCCATCCTTCAATCAATTTGTAATGGCACTTCAAGGTCATGAACAAACTGTTCTCACATAGCAAAATAAAGAAAAGTATTTCCTTGATCAAGCTCAAGCCTTTTTCACATAGAAAGGCCATGGAAGAGGACATAATGGAGAAGGAAATAGCCAAAGAAATTTAAACTCAAGAGGACGAGGTTTTATTCATGCTGGGCATTTCAAATCTTCAAATAACAACCACTCACATGGTGTTCATACAGCTGAATCTTCATCAAATGGTCTAGGAGTTTTACGAGTGGATACTCAATCAAAATCCAATGCTACATCATCAAATAGTGATAAATCTACTTGTCAAATTTGTGCAAAAACTAACCATATTGCTCTTGATTGCTGGTATAGGTTTGATTAATCTTATCAGTCTGAAGATATTCCTCAAGCTCTTACTACTCTCACTCTAAATAACAATAATCCATCTCTCTATGCTGACAGTGGTGCAACAGCCCACGTGATCAATGATGAAGATAAACTAGTTTCCAAAATGCCATATATCAGTCATGATAAAATTTTTGTTGGAGATGGAAATGGTCTCACTATTTCTCATATTGGCAATGCTTGTGTTTCCATACATATGGAACCAATATATCTGAATGATGTTCTAGTTGTTCCCGAACTAACGAAAAATTTACTTTTTGTTGGTAAATTTGCATCTAATCATCAGTGTTTTTGAATTTACTGGATCTGGTTTTGTTATTAAGGATCAAAATAAGAGGATCATCACCCATTGCAGTAGAAAAGGCAAGCTCTATACTTTAGATGGTGTGTTTCATGAAGCTCTTAGTGTTATCAAAAAAAATAGTACAATATTTTCTATTTGGCATCAACGACTCAGCCATCCTCACGCAAAAAAACTATCTTTTCTAAAGGATAAAAACTTGATTGATGTTCGTGTTTGGGTTTCAAAACCGAGTATTTGTGTTAGTTGTCAAATGAGTAAGAGTTGTAAATTACCTATTGCTTCAAATCAATCTTTTTGATATTATGCTATCTTTGTTGATGATTTCTCTCGCTTTACATGGCTATATCCATTAAGAAAGAGAGTATATTTTTTTGATTGCTTTGTGAAGTTTTAGAAACTTGTGGAGAATCAATTAGATCAAAAAATAAAAGTGTTTCAATGTGATGATGGTGGTGAATTTAATTCCACAGCTTTTTAAGGTCTTTTGTCAACCTCTGGAATTTCTTTGCAAGTATCTTGCCCATATACTCCTGAGCTGAATGGAGTGGCTAAATGGAAGCATCGTCATATAGTAGAAATATGTTTAACAATGTTTTTTCATGCTAATTTACTCTTGCATTTGTGGGTAGAATCATTCTCTCCTGCAAAATATTTGATTAATCTTCCTTCTCCTGGCTTAAACAATGCGACATCGTATTATCATATTCACAAAAAAAATTCAGATTATGGTGGCTTGTGTGTGTTTGGATGTCAGTGCTTTCTCTCTCTTTGGCATCACAACAATTCAAAATTCTCCAAAAAGACTTATCCATGTATTTATTTGGGCTATAGTCCTTTACATAAAGGCTATCATTGTCTTGAGCCTCACACGAAACATATATATATATATCTCAGCATATTGTCTTTAATGAAGACATCTTTCCTTTTAGGCCTAATCCATCACAAGTCTCTCAGTCAAACTTTGATCTCATACAATATCTTTCAATATATGAATGATTCTCTATGGATTCATCTACGGATTCTCTTCCTTTGGTGATTGAAAATATACCAGAAAAATATTGAGGCTGTTGTGATACTCCATTACAATATCATGATAATAATGTAACCAATGATGATTTTTTTTCTGCTCCGCTAACCATCAGTTCAATATTTATTGATGAAAATAATACAGTCTCCTATACCTCCACATCCACTACTCCATCCTCCATGGATGTTCCTGATGATCATTCCTCTCATTATGTGCCATCATCTTCATTGCCTATTGCCTTGTCTAAGCCACAGCATGACTGTCATCCTCCATCATATTTAAAAGATTATGCAACAATTGCTGTCTCATCAAAATCAGTCAAGCCAAAAACTCTCAATTCTGCTTTAAAAAATCAAAATTGGGTTGCAGCAATGAAAGAAGAATTAGTAGCTCTTCATGACAATCTTACTTGGGCATTTGTACCTCGTCCATTGAATGTTAATGTTGTTAGTTCAAAATGGGTGTTTCAGATAAAAATAAAAGAAGATGGATCCATTGATAGGTTTAAGGAGAGACTTCTTGCTTGTGGCTTCACCCAAATTCATGGTGTTGATTTTGATAATATTTTTAGTCTAGTGATCAAGCCTACAACTATGCAGTTAGTTATTTTTCTTGTCAATTTGCATAATTGGACATTGAAATAATTAGATGTTAAAATACTATCTTGCATGGTGTCTTAAAGGAAATGGTTTACATGGAACAACCTCCTAGTTTTGTTGAACCTAAATTCTCTGATCATGTTTGTTTTAGTCACTTTATGGACTAAAACAAGCACCTCACGTTAGATTTGATCATTTATCTCAGTTTCTACTTCACATTAGTTTTCATTGTAGTAAGGTATATCCATCTTTATTTATTTTCCATAATTTTTCCATGGTGATCATACTCTTTATTTATGTTTACGATATAATAGTAGTGTATGATGATTCATCATATATTCAACAATTAATAACTCAACTTGGGACAGAATTTGTAATCAAAGATTTGGGTTCATTTCACTATTTCCTAGGAATTGAAGTAAAATGATCATCTGATGGTAATTTTTTAAGTCAATAAAAGTATATTCATGATCTTTTGACTCGAGCAGGGAAGCTTGATAGCTCACCATCTGCCACACCAAAAGCCATAAAGACTACTTCTACTGTTGATCAATCTACTCTTGTTGATGCTTTCTCCTATCAAAGCATTGTAGGTGCTCTTCAATACTTGACATTCACTCATCCTGATATTTCTCATGCTGTAAATCGAGTATGTCAGCATTTCTCTTCCCCAACTTTGGCCAATATTCAAGCTACAAAATGAATTCTTCATTATTTGAAGGGAACTCCGGATTTTCGGCCTTCATTATCTCTCACGCAGTCCATCTTCTCTTTATGTATTCAATGATGCTGATTAGGTTGGCTGTCAAGTAACCCATCAAAGAACTAGTTGTTTTTTTATCTTTTTTGGTTCAAATTGTATTTCTTGGAGTTAAAGAAACAACCTATTATTTCTCACTCTAGCCCTGATGCTAAATATCATTCTATGGCATCTACAACTGCTAAAATTACTTGGATCACTTATCTTCTGAATGATTTGTGAGTTCAACTTCTTAAACCTCCAAATCTCTTTTGTGATAATTTAAGTGCTCTACATATGATCATTAATCCAATGTTTCATTCTCGTCTAAACATATCTCCTTGGATTATCATTTTGTTCGTGAAAAAGTGGATGTTCATCAGTTAGTCACTCGTTACATCTCATCAGTTTATCAACCTGCAGATATTTTCACCAAGTAATTAGCCAAAGTTGCTTTTCATACTTTTCATTGCAATTTGCATGTTCAGCCTCCTTCCCATGCCAGATTGAGAGGGAATGTTAAGGAATATGTTACAACTAATGCAATAGTTACAACTTGATTTAATGAATCTATTACAACTGATGCAACAGTTATAGATAATATTGCTTAGTTGTTTCATAGTTATAAATATTTATCTGTTATGAATCTGTTGTATCAAATACTATATAAATACCACTATGAATGTCAATAAAAAATATCAATCAGAGTTAACACCAAATACCTTCTTTTCTTTTCTTTTTCTTCTTGTATTTTTTTTCAAGCATGAGTTCAAATTCATTACCAAATAGCAGACCTACATTGGATGTCTCCTTGAGGTACATATGTATTCTTTTTATAATTTTTCAGTACTCTTGACCAGAGTTTATCATAAACATGCTCACTACACTCACTACATGAGAAATATCATGTTGGGTGCACACCATGAGATATATGAGGCTCCCGAAAATATTAGAATAATTAAGAAACCTTAGATATTTTTCCTTATTAGGTTTAGGTTGAGGTTAGAACTCTAATGATATATAGAGGTTGTAAGCGTATGGTATGGATAGAGGCTTACAATAAGTCATTCCAAATTTAGATAGAATTTTTTGAATATATTATTTTTATGATAAAAACAATTTTATTTTAGTTTAATCTCTAATATTTTCATGCCTAGAGTTCTCTTTGCCCCTCCTAGATTTTTCATATCAAATTCAAAACTAAAAGAGATTTTTTAATTCCTGAATATTAGATTTATTTCTGGAAATGATAATCATATCATCTACATACAATAATAAGTAGATATATGACTCATCCTTTAACTTTTTAAAATAAATACACCAATCATGATCATACCCACTATATTCATGACTAATCATGAAATGGTCAAATTTCTTGTATCATATATGAGGAGGCTATTTAAGTCCATAGAGGTACTTTAGAAGCTTTCCACACATGAGTTTCTTTACTTAGTACCTCAAAACCCTCATGCTAACTCATATAAATTTCTTCATTTAGATTTCCATGAATGAAAGTATTTTTGACATTTACTTGATCAAGTTCAAGATCTTAATGTGCTACTAATTCTAGAAGCACCCTGATTGATGTATGCATGACTACATAAGAGAATAATTCACTATAATCAACTCCCACTTTTTAATTGAACCCTCTTGCAACTAGATGTGCCTTGAATCTTATACCACCAGCAACTGAGGATCTTCTTTCTTCTTCAAAATCTATTTGTAATAAACTACCTTTCTCCCATTTGGTTTAGGTATAACAACCTAGGTAGCATTCTTATGAAGGGATTCAATCTCTTCATTCATGGTAACTAATCATGACTCGGATTCAGTACATTTAATAGTATCCCTAAAGAAAAATGATTTAGGAATGTTGATTTCTTTGTAAAAGCTCAATATCATAGAAGGGTGATGACTCACCACCTTTTTTCAGTGAAAAAAGGGGTGACTACTATTTTGTAGGGTAGACCTTACATATTCATCAAAACCAAATCTCAGAGGACTTATATTTATCCTCTTATGTCTAATCCTAGCAATACTATAGGGAGTAGATACTTCAAGTGTAGGTTCAGAATCAGGTTCAAAAATAGACTCAAGATCAAATTCATGATCAGTTGTTAATTATCTAGAGACAAATTCAAACATCCTTCTAGGAGCAACATGATTAGATTTTAGCTCCACCTTAAGCTCAGATTGAGGAACTTTAAATAACTAGAAAGGACTATGTACTTGTTTTAGGTTGATACTTTCATCAAAAGTAATACTTCTAGAGAGGATCACTTTCCTTTCAGATGGTGACTAGATATGGAATCCCTTGACTCCACCATATCCTATAAATATTATTTTTCTTGCTCATGGTTTAAGCTTATCATTATTTGCATAATAATAGGCAACATAGCCAAATACTTTGACTAAAATAATCTATAGGTTTACTAGATCATACCATAAATGGAATTTTGAAGTTATTTCTGCTATGCGGTAATCTATTTATCAAATGGAATGCTGTATTAATAGCTTTGGCACAAAACTTTTTACCTAAGCTTAATTGAGAGAGCATACATTAGTTCTCTCCAAAAGAGCATACACTTATTTCTATGTTTCTTATTGAAAACATAATGATCATAAAAATTCAATTTACTTATTTTATGACTAACAAGAAGGTTAAGATTGGAAATAATTTTCATACATTTCTCACATATATGTGTGAGTCACATGTATCATAATCTAGTAAGATTAGCTTTATCTTCGGATACAGACTCTTCGAATGTGATAATAAAAACCCCATATCACTATGGAACCCATCAGTATGTGTATAGCATTTCACTCTTCTGCCCCTTCAATATGATGCCATCTCTTTGGTGAATATTCAGGATTCTCTTATTGTCACTAAAGATACATCCCTCATCATCTAGAATGCTGAGAAAGATCAAATTTATAGTAATCTCCAAGACATACCTTGCATGTGATAGGTTGAAAATCTAATCATCATATATCCTCAGCCTGACTATGTCGACTTCAAAAACTTTACATGGTTGGTTGTTGCTCATAACAGTATGACTATCTTTTTTCATATATTATCTATTGAATTATTTTAAATGTGTGCTGATGTGAAAGGAAGAACCATTGTCTATGATCTAAAAGTCAGAATTTGCAAGAGTGGCAGAGGGGACCAGCACGAGGTCATCTTCATCCATGGCATCATATGCTACAGTAGCATCAAGTGGAAGAATAGCCTAACCCAGCTGATCATGTCTCATTTTATCTCTCGAGTATTTAGTTTTCTAGTACCCTTTCTATTTGTAATTATGAAAGGTGTCACCCTCCTTAGACCTTTTCTGAAAATTATTCTCCTTTTTCTTGAATGAAGTGGGTTAGGGCCTCCTATTCATTTCCACCAATCTAATAGCATACCGAACATTTCCTTAGTAATGTCATCCTTCCTCACTATCAATGATTCCACTAAGTTTTCATATGAAGATGGAAGCGAGACCAGTAGCCGAAGTGTTACATCCTCATTTTCCACCTTGGCATCTACATGCTTCATGTCCATAAGGATGTTGTTAAAATCATCCAAGTTATTCTTTAATGGAGTCCCTTCTTGTATCCTCAGTGTGAAAAGTCCCCTTTTTAATAGAAGCTTATTCATGAGTGACATTGTCATATACAGCGACTCTAATTTGAGCCACAAGCCTATAGTAGTCTTTTCATTAACTACCTAATCTATTATCTCATCAGCTAAGCTCAGGAGAATCTAGAGTGAGACTTCTCTTCAAGCCTTCGTGCCTTAGCCTCTATTATCCCAATAGCAACAACAATAGCAACACCATAACCATTGACTAGAGGGTTCCATATATCAAAGTTTTTTAGATGTGTTCGCATCTTTATTTTCCACATACTAAAATCATTCATGCCATTGAATTTATTAATAGTAGTGTTCAATGTTCTAGATATCTCAACATAATTTATAAATTATAAAATCAGAATAATAGTACAAACAATAGAACCAAAACTTTGTCAAAGTAATATAAGGTGTAACATAACCAAACCCTCTGATACCAATTGTTAGAATTTTGTATCTATGTATATATAGTGATTATGTTGAATATAACATCAATGGATTGTGTAGAATATAACTCAATATCATAAGGAACAAGAAGAACATAATCATAACGACACCAAATACTAATTTTAACATGATTCACCAATTATTCAATACGACTAGCTAAGTTTACCAGAAAAGCATGTGGTGCTTATAGATTTATTAACCCAAAATATTTCAGCACATAATCAAGAGAGAGAGAGAGAGAAGAATAGAGTACCCATTTGCAATTACGGATACAACATGTATATATAGAAAAATTAGGGTTTAAAATAGAAATGAATCAGATCTTCAAGGCATACCAGGTCATGCTCCAAATATTTTTTCAGCCCACTAACTAGGCAGTAAAACCCCTGTTATTATCCCAAATGTCACGCATCTAATATCTCGACATATTAGTACACATATCTATAAATAAAACAAAAAAAATAAAACAAAGAATTACGGAAATAGATAACAAAACAAATTATATACTACATATAGACTTAGGCTCTTGAGAAGTATAATTCCAAGCATAATATTTTGCTTAAAAATAATAAAATTTATTTTCCATGACACTATCATCCTCATCTAAATTATCACCTCCTTCTCCATACTCGAATGAAAAAATTATAAAATCAATATATACTATAAAGATGATATAGATACCAAGGATTCCTTAACAAAATGGAAGAGAAAATATATAAAATTTAATGAATCAACAAAACCTATTGACATCATGGACAAGGAAACCCTAGTTTTAGAACCTTTAAAAAATGTCATGGTAGGAAACACTTAAAGCTCAATAAGTTGTTATAATCCTAAGCCCAAGGCCCAAGCTCAATGAAGTTGTTGTGTGCCATATCATTACATATCCCTTGAAAAATAAGACGTCCATGAATGACTTCACTCTAAGTGGCTACATTATGAGTGGCTTGCACTATGAATAGCTTTCATTGCATGTATGGATTGGTGCATCAAGTAGCCTTCTCCCAGGTAGCTATTTTCCAAGTATCCCTTTCCCATGTAGCTCTTTTCCAAGTGTATCTTTCCCATGTATCTCTTTTGATGATATGCTAGTTCTCAACTAGAGCACCAATTGTTATGAACCCAAGTCCAAAATCCTAACTCCACTCAAAAGCTAGATCGAATGTAGAAAATTTTTCCCTGACTTAAATACCCATCTTTCCTCTTTAGATTTTTTGATGTGCATCATATTAGTAGTCTCTTCTTAAGAAATCAATCTATGTAAAATGGTATTCAATTTCTTATTTGTCATCTTTTATAGATAACTTCAATGCAATATATGAGAATGATGATTTTGAAAAAAACCTCATTATCTTGAGCTTTTGCTCCATTGGATGTTTTGAATCAAAAATCCAAACCTTTGAATGAGATAGATGTTATTTTTGTAAAGCTTTTTTATTTTGAAAAAATATATACTACCATTAGAGTTTCATCATGATAAATATGAGTTAACTAGGTTCCTTATTTGGCTTTAACAACTAAATTTTCAAATATATATATATATATATATATGGAATCCAAAAGATCTTAAAAAGGGAGTTTGCTACAAGATGAAAATGTGACATAGTAATAAGATGATTGACAATTTTTACCTCATACTCTTATCTATTATCGTATAGCAAACCTTCTAGTAAATCTAAAAACCCTCAGCCAATCACACCCAGCTAAACATGAAATTGAGTTGTCATGACCAATTCATGTCTCCAAACAACTTATGAGACCAATTCTTGTCTCCAAACAACTTATGAGACCAATTCTTGTCTCCAAACAACTTATGAGACCAATTCTTGTCTCCAAACATATACATTTATTATGCCAATTATTAGAAATATTTTTTTTTTGAGTTTGTAATGCATGGATTGATCATGATGATTTTAGACTAGTAATTAAGAGATTATGGTCACATAAGTTCAATGACTTGAGATTGTTCCAAGTCTAATAAAAGTGACATCTCACAATAATTCCCTCATCATTTGAATGCTAAACATTCTAATTATATACTCTTTTACAATGTTACAACAACTAAAGATTTGAAACATGACAAGAAAAAACTAATAAATAATTCACATGACTTTATCCTTGTTATTGGAGGAGCTCACTTTTTTGTCCTCTCTTTTAAACATCCAAATTATGGAGTTCTTAATAAGAAGATAAAATTCAAATACACAAAAGAGAGTTATTGTTGTATTAAATATTTACATTCATTAGTTTGATATAGAAAGTATGATAAAAAATAATCTTTAATCATAAGAGTAATAAATTACTCACCTTTTTCCCAAGGAAAATAATATTAGAAATTATTGGATTCTATCAGTTACTTAAGGTAGAATCTAATAAATCTTATATTTTCCCCAAGTTATTATATTTGTTTGTATTCATATTTGGTTGTTTTAATATTAAAATAGTTATATATAATTATTATTCTAAGCCTGCATGTTTTATTTTTTTAATTATTGTTTTTTTTTTTGTTTTTTTTTTGTTTTTTTTTTGTTTTTTTTGTTTTTTTTGTTTTTTTTGTTTTTTTTGTTTTTTTTTTTGTTTTTTTATTGTGATTTTTGTAGGCGTGGAGCATCACGAAACAAGAATAAAAAAAATAGAATAATATGAAAAATTAAAACAATATGAAAAATTGAATTAATATGAAACATGGTAGAGTGTTACCAAGAATGGGACCAAGATGAGGGAGTACCCTAATCAATATGAAAAAATATTTCTTTATAGAAACATTTTTCATTTCTTTAAGTGTACGTTGTGTATTTTTTTAAATAGAAAGAATAGAAGGCAGTGTTATTTTTCTCCTATCATATGACTTCTTCTTTTGGATAGAAGCTGAAAACCACAATTTATAAAGGAAACAGAAAAAAGTAGAATTCTCATATTTTGGATATAATGTTGTTGTGTTGTGTTATTGTAATATGTTTCTAAACTTACTAAAAATAATTGATTATTTGATAAACTATTTTTTTTATGTCTAATTATTGAATATATCAAAGGTTGCTACTTTCTTAACCACTTGAAGCAAATAAATTGAATATATCAAGGTTGTTGCTTTCTTAACCACTCGAGGCCAATAAATTGAATATATCAAAGGTTGCTGCTTTCTCCACCTGAAGCCAATAAATGGAATACTTAATCTAAAAAATAATACGAAATCATTTTTGGTGCATTCTCCCAAAAAAAAAAATCCCAAGTTTAAATTATTATTTTAGATATCTAATTTCTATAGTTTTATATTTTGAAAAAAATATCTTAGTTCGAAATATAATTTTTTGGGCATTTTATGTTTTACAAATTTTAGGATGTATGAATAAATCTTTAGCACATGTTGTTCATATTGACATTACAAATTGAACTCATTTATGTATATATTGGAATTTCTAGAATTTTGAATTATGGTTGGATAATTAAATTTTGAATTTGTGGACTTATACACTTAAAATCTATAATTCAATTTCGTAGGGTTTATCTACAAAAATTCTGAACTAAATTTTATTTAATTAAAACATTACTTTTCAAAGTAAAAAAATTAAATTTAAATCAGGTTTTTGATTTAAAAGTTTTTATTGTGCCAAACAAAATCTATTTCCTAATATTTTTAGTGGTTTTGAATTAACAATTAATAGATAAACCTTCAAAATAAATGAAATTGGACCCTTGGTTCCTGATTCTACCCAAAATGTGATATCAAAACTTCTATCGATGAGGTAGTTCAATAATATTGACATGACATCTAGTTTATTCGTTATCATTAAATCGATATCAGGTTATTCTAATACCAACATAATGATATAAGATATAATTTGAGATATTTTTGTTTGTGCAGTTTACCTATGGTTGACACACTTTTATTATCATGGAAGATCACTATACGATAATTATAGTAACTAGTACTTTTTTTTTTTAATAAAAATGCATAACTACATCATAGTCAATTAGTTGTGTGACCTATGAAGAGAAATACAAAACTTGAAATATTGAGCAAAGAAGAATAAAAATATATTTGTTAGAGCTTTTGCTACTATTCAGTAATAGATAAGTAGTTATGCTTATCACCATGTTATAAATGAAATGAGAGCATATAAATAATGACAAAAACTAGAGTCTATGTTTGAAAAGAATATATTTAGAAACAAAACATTGATCATTAAACATCAAGTTTATTTAAAGTTCAAAGAAGGAAACCTAATGTCAACACATATTGATTTTTTTCCAAGGGTAAGTAAACCAACTTACATCTATGAAGATGCTTTTAAAAGATGGGATATTTGTTTACATAATTCTAAGCTCACTTTATGATAGTTTGGATAACTTTGTCATTTCTCCAAGCATGTCGCCACTAGAAGGTATTGCATCGATGCATTTTATCATTGAAAGCTTATTATCTACAGAAGCAATTAAAAAAAAAGAAGAGTGAATTCTCTTGGTATCACTCTTTTTAAAAAATATGGTGGGAGCACCACTAGTCAAATGTTACCACTATAACAAGATAAGATAGGTGAAAAAAGACTATTATTTTTAAAAAATACTACAACAAGAGCATATGAGAGGAGATAGACCCAATAAAGAGGCTAATATCACATTGGAAAGTGACTTATTGCTAGTTAATGA
Source organism: Sapria himalayana (assembly GCA_029783825.1). Taxonomy (NCBI): domain Eukaryota; kingdom Viridiplantae; phylum Streptophyta; class Magnoliopsida; order Malpighiales; family Rafflesiaceae; genus Sapria; species Sapria himalayana. The sequence goes on along the minus strand of JAREIK010007945.1, from coordinate 101,058 downwards.
TGATAATTATACTAATCTAGTATCTCTGCATGGTAATTAGCTTATTGACTCAGGAGCTTCATTTCATATCATCCTATATATTGATTTTTTATTTTATACATACATGGTGATTATAGTATGATAAAAATGAGCAATAATAGGATATCATAGATTTTAGGCATAAAAGACATGTCGACAAATACAAACATGACATCAACTAAAATTGAAAATTGTATACTATGCACCAAATATTCATGTGAACCTAATTCCATAGGCATGCTAGATGACATGTAAATGTAATATATGAGCTAATTTGATGATGGTTAGTGGAAACTAGCCAAGGGCTTATTAGTCATGGAGAGGGGAAAGAAAAATAGTACTTTTTATATCACTCATACAAGAGTGTCTAATGATTTGGTAAATGTTTTTCATCAAAAGTGCAACACTAGTCTATGTATTTGAGAGTCGGTCATGTGAGTGAGAAGGGCCTTCAATTTCTAACTAGAAGGAATATCATACCATCAGACCATGGATCCTCACTTGATGAGTGTAAGGATTGTATGACTAGAAAGAGCAATGGAGTATATTTTCATTCTCTTCCACTCTTGGTGAGAAAGAATATCTTCAATCTTATTCATATTGATGTATGCTCTATATATAGTATAACACTTGTTAGGGTCATTTATTTTATCATATTTATTAAGAATTATCATGGAATGGTATGGGCATTTACATTGTAAATGAAAGATCAAGTCTTTCCTATCTCTAAGGATTTCCACACTAGAGTGAGAGAATGACTAGTAGGAAACTAAACTTAATATGTTATAATACTGAAAGTGCATACCAATGTTAGTTTGAGAGCTACTATTTATCCCATAGTATTAGACATAAAAAGATACCAATTAAGATATATCAATTAAATGGCATGACTAAGAGAGTGAATTGGGCAATTGAAGAGAGGGTCTGATGCTTTTTCTCACACATATTTCTCAAAGAATTTTGGGATAAAGCTATGCATATAATTATTGATATAATTAACATATGCTTTACTGCCACTTTAATGGATATATTGCAAATAAAATTTGAATTAGAAAAGATATCTCATAAGATCACTTGAGTGTATTTGACTGTAAAGTCTTCATTCATATCTTAAAAGATGAATAATCAAAACTCAATAATACTATATGTCTATATATCTTAATTGGTTTTGATCATGATGAGCTTAGTTATAGATTATGAGATCATATAATGAAGAAGCTTGTGTGAAGTAGAGATATGGTTTTTCTAGGACACCAATTAGTTGATGACAATCATCCAAGCAGAGGGGTAAGTGAACCCATATAAATTTTTATTTTCTTAGATCTAGTGCTAATTTCTTCTAGAGATCAATCAGATTGAGAGGGAAGCAGAAGAATCGAGCAATTGCCTAATGATTTTGTGCCATAGGATACACCTGATATTTTTGATCCCCATGATATACATGTTGAGGTGGTGAGGGTGCATATTCCTACTAGAATTAGATATGACTTTATTGTTCTTGATGATGCATCTCAATCTGAGATGAGAAGATTATCTAGACCTCGCTAATTATTTTCTAGATTCATTGTTCATATATTACTTATGGGTACAGACAAGCCCAAAACTTTTCAAGAAACCATCTATATTGAGAATAAAGAGGAATAGTTTCAAGCTATGTATAGATAGATGAATTCTTTTCATATCAATTAGAATCATAATCTAATACCCTTATCGAAAAAATGAGCTTTAAAACCCAAATGGCTCTTTAGACTAAAACCAAGAGATAATAATTCTTAATCGAGATACAATATGCTCAATTATTAGTTAGGAAGTTTAATCAAAAGAAAGAAATTAATTTTGATGAGATATTTTCTCTCATACAAAAGATATCTTTTATTGAATAGTTCTAAGTTTGACTGCTAACTTGTATTTATAAATTGATCAACTTGACATGAAGACAATATTTCTTCATGGTGACCTTCATGATTCATAGTAGAAAAAAAGGTCTTATATGCAAACTAAAACAAGCTCATAGGTAGTGGTACAAGAAATTTAATTTATTTAAGAAGTCTCGTGACTTTTAACTTACTTTTTATGACCATTTTATATTTGTTAGCCATTAGGTAGGTTAATGAAATACATATAGTTTAATTATATAATTACAACATACTAATTATTGGTTATAATAAAGCATAGATTAACAAGCTTAAGCAAGAGCAAGGAAAAGTCTTTTCAATGTAAAAATTAGGCTTAGTGAGATAGATTCTAGGAATGAGCATCATATGGGATAAGTCTTTTAGGCATTTCTAGTTATCTCAAAAATATTATATCGATAAAATTCTTGAGAGATTTTTTAATGAAATAGGCTAAGCTAATCTCAACCCTATTATCCAAGCATTTTAAGTTTAATATCAGGCAAATTTCCTAGGCTGATGTAAAAAAGAGAAACATGAGTCATGTTTTCTATGCCTCAACTAACAACAATCTTATGTATGCTTTAAGGTTTGTACTTGATAGAATATAGGACACATTATCGGCATTGATTGTCAATTTCTCTCAAATATAAGTAAACATCATTGGATTATAATGAAATCTATCTTGAGGTATCTATGAGGGAATTCCAAGCTTTGTGCTTGGGCAAGTGAAACTCATGCATGTCAGGTATACTAATTTTGAAATGAAGTACAAACTCATGCATGTCAGGTGAAACTTAGATTCATGTTGATTCACCTCAGGTTATATAATAAACCTTTGGAGGGGCAGTAGTATCCTATAAATCTAAGATATAGAAGTGCATAGTATTATCTCATAGTAAGGCTTCTTTAGACTAATATATTAAAGCTTTATAGATGAAAAAGGTTTATTATATATGAAAAAGGTTCTTTAGACTAATATATGTGATAAGATATATATCCTATATGATGTGACAATCATACTTTACACAATAAGTTGAAACACATTAATGTGATACATCATTAGATATGATACATGTTAAATGAAAAGCCAGTTATACTTGAAAAAGTTCATATAAATAAAATTGTCGTTGATATGTTTATCAAATCTTTGTTGTTAGCTAGGTTTAATTTTCTTAAGATGTGCGATGGCATGTGCCTCTCTACCTAGGGTAGATGAGAAGATTTATTAGGTATGTTCAAGTTGAATAGATTGAGTTTTAACTGGTTTATCATCCCTATTATGTTGTTTTAACTTTAAAATAGTCATATATAAATATTATTTTAAGTTTGAATGTTTTATTTTTTACTTATTACTATTTTTTAGTTTTATATTTTGTATAGTTGTGGCGCATGGTGTATTGTGGAATAATTTCACGCGTTCTAAAATTTTAAAAATAGAAATAATATGAAAAATAGTATTTATGTCATTTTTAGAAAGTATGCCCAAGATGGTGGAATGCCCCCTTCAACAAGAAACACATTTCATTATAAATTTTTTTTTCATTATTTAAGTATGGGTTGCATTTTATTTGTAAAACAATGAGAACATAGGGTTTTATTTTTTTTTTCTCCTAGCATTCACGTTCTTTTTATTTTGCTTGTTTAAGTTGAATAGACCGAGTTTTATTTGGTTTATGTTCCTGTTTGATTGATTTAACTTTATAATAGCAATATGTAATTATTATTTTGAGTATGTATGTTTTATATATTAGTTACTAATATTTTTTGGTTTTTTAATTTGTGCAAGTGTAAAGCATGGTGAATCAAGAATGTGAAATAATTTCACAAGTTCTAAAATAAACAAAAATAGAAATGATATGAAAATTTCTATTTATCTCATTTTTGGAAATGTGCCCAAGATGGTGGAGTGTCCCCATCAACAAAGAGAACATAGGGTATTGTTGTTTTTCTCCTACTGAAAAGAAAGGAACAACTAGAAGCTGAAAAACATAGAATACCTAAAGGAAAAAGAAAAACACAATGCTGTTCTCATTTTTGGATATACTAAAACTGTAATTGTGTTGTGTTGCTGTAGTATGTTTCAAATTGCTGAAAATAAATAATTGATGGACATTCTTCTCATTTATCTAGTAATTGGATAGACTAAATATTGTCGATTTCCTTGCCAATTAAAGTTGCCAAATTGCACTTAACTCAATGAATAACACATAATGATTTTTGTAACATTCTTTCCAAAAATTTCAGGTTAATATTTTTGTTCTAGATTTCTAGTTTGGAGGATTTTATATTCTAGAAAAAATTATTTTAGTTCAAAATATAAATTTTGGGTATTTTATGTTTTACAAATTTTAGTATGTGTCAATAAGTCTTTAACACATGTTGTTCATATTAGCGTTATATATTGGACTTTGAGCATTTATGTACATATTAGATTATCTAAAATCTTGATTTGTGGTTGGATAATTAAATTATGAATTTGTAGACTCGTGCACTTAAATATCAAAATTCAATTTATTAGCAATAATCTAAATAAAATTTCTGAATTAAATTTTATTTTATAAATACTTTACTGTTCAAAACAAAATATTTAAATCTCAATTGGGTTTTTAATTTAAAAGTTTCTACTGTGCTAAATAAAATCTAAATCTCAATATTATGCTTGTAATTTCACCATTAACCATTGACCGAGTAGGTTTCCTAATAATATTTATATCCATTAGTTTGATATAGAATGCATGATAAGAAAATAATCTTTATTCAAAAGAGTGATTGGCTTGCCCATTTTTTCCAAAAAAAAAATATTATTAGAAATTATTGGATTTTATCAGTTAATTGAGGCATAATCCAAGAAATCTCATATTAGACACAAGGTATTATATTTGGAAGGGTTTCCTCCCCTACCTACCCTCTAATTATCAAAACCAATTTTCATAAAATTAAAATGAAAGATGTTCTTTTTTTTTTATTAGAGATAATAAACTCTTTTGCACCAGATGATTTTTTGGCAAAATTCTTCAAATCATCATGTGACCTAAGCAATAAGGCTTTTGGTTATGCTATTCAAAAAGTTTTCTACTCCAAATAAGTAACAAAGCTAGTTAATCACTCTATACAAATTTTGGTACCCAAAAACCTCCCATGCCTCCTTAATAGGTGATTTTAGACTCACCTTACACTACAACATACCTGTAAAGGGATCTCTATGTTAATAACATTCATGACCATGCTCTTCACAGGTGATCTTATTGACTCAACTAAAAAACATATATTAAGATAGAAGATAACACTATAGTGATTAGCATCATTCGAGTCATTTTTCTTGTTTTTAAAACATCATTAATCAGTGTAATGTTTTGTTTTGTGTTTTTAATTTCAAAATATGTTATTAAAGATTATATATATATAATCCGAATTAGTTTTATACAAATCAATTAATTTGATTAACACTAAAATCAAATAATTCAATTTAAATTAATTATTCTTATTATATACACATACATACTCTAAAAAATAAATAAAAATCTTTAAAAATATTTCTTATAACTTTGGATAAGGCTATTAAAGGGACCCTCACATAAATAAGATCTTGAGCTCCCAATATAACTTATGTTGTACCATAATTTATATTAATTATAATTTATATCACTATAAAATTATAATGGTACTCCCTCACTTATTAAAAATAATTCATGTCTTTTATTATTAAATACATATTAAACTCTCCATATTAAGATTACAGATACTCATTGATTGAATCAAATTACTAACAATCTAATTTAATCAATCTCTAATTATTTCCTTCAGACTTTACACATCAAAATCCACTTGAAGGTTTGCTAATATCAAAATTTATAAGTTTTCTCAAGAGAGCATCATCAATCTTTCTAATAGGATATTGATTCTATTAATAATTAATATATATCATATACTTGATAAAGTTATCCAATTCATAGAGTTCATAAATCTATTTCTCAATCTCGCTCTTTATGAATCAAAGTAACTATTAATAATTCCATGTAAATATTAATTATTTCAAGAATAAGAACAACAATATTTATAATAATGATGGTGTATATTATATTACATATTATTTTACATATCACACCCTGGTGGTCTCATTCAATATACCGTAGTATAATATTATTAGAAATTAATACTTCATAATTATCTGTAGTAAAGATAGATCTATTGAAATTTTATGCTATAATATTATTGATAGATTATCTAATTCTTTCTAGATTTTGAACAATAAATTTATATTTCACAAGAACTAATGATTCAATCTTTTGTATGTAAGAAGAATTCTATGCACTAAATCATCTACTATGTAAAATAAAAAACATACATTTTTATAATTTCATCTCATTGCAAATTAATTCAATAATATAAAAAATGATACAAACCAATTAAAACAAGAAACAACAAAAAAATGGCTTTTTCTATAAAATAGATCCAACAAATACATCTGGAAAGTTCACCTTAGAAAATCCTTTGATTCGTCATGGAGTATACATCCATTAATTGCTTGATGCCTATAATTCTATCACTGGAATTCAAACAAAGCTTGGTTTAATCCTTCTCAATATATGGTATCAAAGCTCAAGATGACAAAGTTGGGCTTTGAGTGTGAATTTGGGAATGGTTTATGTGGCATCATGCAGGAAACTTATGAAAGGTGGGATAAAATTATTTTTGTATTAAATGAACTTACCAAGGATCTTCCAAAAATCTATGAGAAAGACCTATGTTAGGCATTAGCATTGAACTTAGTAATAGTTTCCTTTGCAAACTCATAGTGGTAAATAAAAAGAGTCATTGAACCCGAGCCTATTGTAGATCTAAATTCAAGGACCTCTCTATTTAGTTGGGTTTGCCTAAGATTTAATACATCATTTTTTTTCATATATTAGTTGGCATGTCTCTTAAGGTATTTAGTCCCACTAGTAGTTTTATAAGTATATATTTATTTTAAAATATATACATTATGTTGAAATTTTTTCAACGTCTTAAAACTTTTTATTTTTAATAATCTTAACATGAGTTCATAGCAAGGTCCAAGGATATTCATTTATTCTTAGGTTTTTTATGTACTAAGGCTGAGACCAACATATTACTAGGATATAACTTAGGCCTTGTTTGTTTTTTTGGGTTGAACACTAAAAGCAATTTGCTTTCAGTGTTCAGGTGTTTGTTTTTCAAAAAATTTATGACTTCATGCTGAATTTTTTAAAAATATGTATGGATAGAAATGTTAATATTTGGCCTTTTCTATTCAGAAAAAGTTATTTTTCACCAAAATAAGAAAAGAGATATCATTTCCTAATAAAGAGGAGAGCTAAAAACACTCACGATTATGGATGACAACGCGGGGTTTGGGATGGGATACCTCATCTCGACCCAACTCATTTATTTTTTTTAATCTTACCTTGTTATAATTTATATTCATTACCCAATATTAAACAAGAAACAATTTAAAACTTAATGCTATTTAGTATCATTTGGTATTAAGCTCAAAAAAGTTATATTCATCATTAAGTAAAACAAACAAACGCCACCTTAGTTTCAAACTTTTCAATTGAATTTTTGTTATCTAAAATCAATGTTGATGTCTACCTCATTCTCATAATATTCACTAGCATTATTTATTTTAAAATTTTATTTTTATAAAGTTTTGAGGAGGAGAGAGATTTAGTTTTTTATTCTAAAATTATATAGCAAAAAAAACTGGAAAAATAAACTCTATGTTCCTTACAAAATTTTAGATTTGAATCCAAATTCAAAGTTGAGAAACCACATGCCTACAACCATAATGCTCAACGACCAATATTATTTTACATGATCATATGTTATATAAGATTAAAATAAATATTTTAAAAAGATACAATAAACATCTTAGAAAATTTTAGTGAACATAGAGTAAAGAGATAAGAATTAGAGAGAAAGTAAATTACAGTTTAATTATAAAAAATTATAAATATTAACTTCCTTTTATAAATCATTTTTATAATTAAAATAATATTAAAAATTTTTTTTTGTTAATTGTATTCAGGCATATATTTAACATTCATTGGAACAAAATCCAATGGTTGATGTATTATTTTTATCTTAATTTATTACTTAATCGAGAGGACATTGACATTCATCATTGTCTTGTTGTCTGTCCATCGGAATCTAGCAGTTGCAAAGGCAACAATCTTATTTAAAAGTGGGACACGTGAACATCAAGCACCCATTTAATATAAAATTATTTAAAAAGAAGCTTGGGCATCACACACCCATTTCTTTAAAATGTAGCATGTGCCATTGTTCTTGGCTCAACATGACTTGTGGGCCATTGAGCTTTACCTACATGCAGAGCATGCACAATTCCTGCATGTGCTTTGTCATGCTTAGCAAAACTTGTTTGGACCATGATGTGAGCCTCACTCATGCTGTCAAGCCCAATTGACACATCTACCTTCATGAGACTCTTTATATGGACTAGTTGAGAGATTCCGTTTAGAAAGGGAAAAAGGTTTGATATGTAAACTTAGAAAAAGTTTGTATGAACTTAAGCGAGTCTCTAGGTAGAAGTATAAGAAATTTTATTTTTTCACGAAATCTCACAAATTTCAGCACAACTTTTGTGACTACTACATATTTATTAATTATCTTGGTAACAACAAAATTATGTTTTTATTATATATTGATATCATGTTAATCATTTACAATAATGAAGTACAAATTAATAAGATTAATAAGAACTTAAAAAAAGTATTTGTTATGAAAAACTTAGGTCTAATCGAATAAATTCTAGGGATGAGTATCATTTGAGATAGGACTTTTAGTTATATATGGCTATCTCAAGACTAATATGTTCATAAATTTTTAATAGATTCTTTATGAAAATGCTAAGCTGGCCTTAACTCTCTTAGTCAAGTAATTTAAGCTGAGTATTAAGTAATATCATAAGACTAATAAGTAAAGGAGAAACACGAGTTTTGTTTTTTATGCCTTAATTATTAATAGTATTATGTATGATATGATATGTTCTAGATTGTATATAACATATGTTATTAGCTTGGTTAGCCATTTTCGCTTAGAATCAGTTAGATATCACTAGGTTGTGATGAAATTTATCCTAAGGTATCTTCGAGGTACATCTCAACTATTTGTGTTTGGCAAGCAAAAGCACATTCTTCTAGAACTACCTCATGTTATTGAACAATATGATTGGTGATTTTAACTTAAGGAGAACTACCTCGTGTTATTGAACAACCTTTAGAGGGGGAGTATTATCCTAGGAATCCATGCTGCAAAAATGCAAAATGTTGTGTAGCATTAAGGTCGAGTTCATTATAAGTAATGAAACTTGTAAATAAACTTTACAAATAAAAATGATTTTAATATTCTTTGATGTGTAATAAAATATATTTATTATTCAATGTGATAGTTTGAATGCAACATATTGATGTTCAATGTCATATATTAAACAAAAAGTCATTTGTATCTGAAAACTACTCAAACAAAATATCATTGACATGCTAATAAAATCCTTTTTAAAAGTAAAGTTTTAATTTATTTTAAAATACATGATGGCCTTATTCGCCCCACCAGGGATAGAGGGAAGGATTCATTAGTTTTGCCTGAGTTGGGTAGATCCATGATTTACTTTGTTGGTTTGGTATGTTTGTTTTCAAATTAAAATATAAGTGCATGTTTGTTATTTCACAACTACAAGTTTTAGTTTATTAAAATATTGTTATTTTTTTATTATTTGTTTAAGTAAAGTGCATAGTGGATGAAAACATTGAGGTAATTCCTCACTAAATATTTCTAAAAAAAAAACTTTTCATTTTTAAGCACATACTTGATGAAAGGAGAAAAAAAATGAGTGTCCACTTATTTCCAACAATGAAAATGATTAGAAAAAAAACAAAGGGGAGGGGTGAAGTGACATCATATCCAAAAGCAAAAAAACAAAGAAAAAAGAGAGGATTTTTGGCGAACACGGATCTAGAGGTGTCAAATAGGCTAGGTGGCCCAGTTCAGACGTGCTTCGCCGACACCGTTCAGTTTGGAACCATGCCGGGAATCAGGCTGGGCTACCCTTGGAATGGTTCATGTCGTGTCGGGCAGACACGATTCGTGCCTCGTGATGGGCCAGACATGACCCATGTGTCGGCCCGACGGCTTGGTAAACCAACCCATGTGCCTTCTGTTGAACACACACTCACATTTAGCTTCTCTCCTTTGCAACATACATTACAAAATATTATAAAAAATAAAACTTACAATGATCATTTGAAAATAAAAAATTCAAGACTAAATAATAAAATAAATAAGGTAATAAATGAAATACAAGATAAAAGAGAAGTGAGATTGAGATGAATTATAAATGCGGATAAACTCACTTTGACGTTAATTTATTATCTTTCACTTGAAATTCACCTTCCTTACTTATCGACTCTAAGCCATATGATATTCTATACCATACAAACTTGTTAATATTGATCAGTTTAGTCATAACATCTGTTATGTTCTAATTTCTCTCACACAAAGTGATATTATACCATAATATATTTTGTCTTCGAGTGAAATATTAGATTCTTTGCTAAGTATAAATAACATTGACTATCATAAAATAAAGTAATTTTATTTTGTTTGTATCCAAATTCTTCTAATAGCATCATCAACTAGATTACCTCTTTATTAGCTTGTGTTGCTATAACATACTCTATCTTTGTCATATAAGTAGATATAATAGATTATGATTTTGAAACTCAACTTATAACTCCTCTAGCAAGAATAAAAATATATCCTATGGTAGACTTGGTATTATCAATATCACCAACATAGTCTCCATCAATATAGTCACTGACAATAAGATCTAAACCTCTATAACATAATGTAGCATTTGAGATTCCTCCAATATATCTGAAAATCCTCTACACAGTACTCTAATACTTTATACTAGGATTTTCCATTAATCATCCAACCACTCACACTGCTTGTTCAATATATAGTCTTGTACAAATTATAGAAATCATCAAACTTTTCACTATTAATACATATGATACTCAAGACATCTCCCTCCTTTCTTCTTTTGTGCTAGAACACATACTTGAGAATAATTTGAAATTAATAGGAAGTGAGTTAGAAATTGGATTACTACCTTACATGTTGAAGTATCACAAGATCTTGTTAAAATAATTTTTTTGAGAGAACCAAATATTCTTGTTGTTTTTGTCTCGGTAAATCTACACCTCTAGAATCTTATTAGCTAGCTTCAAGTCTTTCATAATAAACTCTCTAACTAACTATGTCTTCAATTCTTTGATCTGACATCTATTGAGGCCTCCTACCAATATGTCATCCATGTATAATAATAAAATGATGAAGTCATTTTCATCCTCAAACAACTTGTAGTATGTGCAATGGTCTGAATTAAGTTTATTGAACCAAAGCTAATGATAAAAGAATCAAGTTATTCTTGAGTTCTCCATGAAAAATTATAGTTTTGGCATCCAACTACTTCAAATGTAGATCAAATATTACATACAAAATCATCACTAATCTAATTATTATAAGACAAATCATTGGAAAAAAAATCTCATTGAAATAAATGTCTTCTATCTAAGCATATTTATTCACCACCAAGTTTATATGATACTTTTCTAGTTGATCATTGTTTTCCTCCTTAATCATTTATACTCTTTTATTTCTAATGACTTTTCTTTCATGTGGTAATGATACTAGTTTCTAAGTAATATTCTTATGGAAAGCATCAATTTCTTTCTCCACTGTTATCATCCATAGAGATGCACCTAAGCTACATGTAGCTTAATAAAATATTAATTGTTCTATATCTTTTGTTAAAAGATAATATGTAATATTGTACTCCATAACATACTCTGAGTACCAAGTTGGAAGCCTCTTATCATGAGTTGGCCAACTAATTTTTGGAGCTTCAGACTCGACTTATTCTTATACCTCATGCACCGGTGCATCCTCCATAAATACTAGAGTTTATTATGTCAAATTATTTTTGACTTGTATAGTTGTAGTCTCTAAAAATTGTTTCAATATGCTATCATTTTATTTCATTATTTATAGTTAATTTTCTATAAAGATTATATTCTGCTGATAATTACCTTGTGAGTAGTGGGATCCCATAAACAAAACCCCTTTACTCATTTACCATATCCTAAGAATATATATTTTCTAGATTTTAGATCCAACTTTATTATTTCTTGGGTATTATATATTGCATAAGTAGAATATCCAAAAAAGTATAAAGTAGAATAATTTACTAGCTTACCAATATACATATACATCATTTCTTTTAATCAATTGCAGTTGATGGTGACTTATTTATCACAATACATATGGTATTTGGATGCTTCTGTCTAAAAAGAATAGGATATATTTGTAGTCATCAACATTATTTTTATTTATTCCATAAGAGTTCTATTCATCCATTTAGCCACTCAATTTTATTATTGCATGTATATGACAATGAACTACTATTTGATACATTCTCACTTACAAAGAATAAGAAACTCATGAAAAGGAAAATCTACTAAATATAAATTTACATGAATTGCATGAGTCTCTTAAGCATGTTCAACACTTAATCCTTTTCCTAGATTCAAGTTTCACCAATACTTGAAGTGTTTAAAAAACTATAAATATATCTAACTTCTTATTGATTGGATATACTCAAAAATTTTTTTAAGTAATCATCAATGAAAGATACAAAATATCTTGCTCTTTCTTAAGATATTTATGGTAATTCTCATGCATCAGAATGAATTAAGTCTAGAATAGACTTACTCCTAGCAACTAATCTATTGAATACCAATTTATGCTGCTAACTTATAACACAATACTTATGAAAAGGTAAATCTACCAATTTTGAGTCCTAGAAGTAATTTTCTATTAGAGAGAATCTTTAAATATTATTCTAACATGTGGCAGAGTTTGAGTTGTTACATCATCATTGTTTCTTCTTTTTTGTTAATTAATGCAACACATGTATTAGTTGCTTACAATATTGTTTCTTCTTTATAATGAAAAGAATGTCTTTCATAATCTTTATAATTTTATTCTCAACATTGGTCTTGCATACAAAACTATCTATTTTGTCACAAAGAAAATTTATTTTTCTTCAAGTCATTCAGATGTTGTACCTCTTGAATTGTACAAACCATACTATCAAATATTTTTATTCTGATAGTGTACACATGAAACTCATTATCTTCAATGCATGATCATCACACACGTGTACAAAACCTTCTGAGATAGGTTCATATTTGTGAAACTATTCCCATCAATATGTCATGTGCCATGAAACTTATGATTCTAGTAACTAGATATTACCAAATTACTTTTTGCTTTTAACTATTATTGTCACCATGCTGTGTAGGAAGTTTTCATTATAATAGTTACTTTGTAATATTTTATTGAGTATTTGATGACTCATAGTCCCCACACATTTTTTTATATCAACAATCTATTTTGAAGTGTCTTTTCTTTTCATAGTTGTAGAACTTAATATTCTTCTTACTTCTTGATTCTAATCTATCATAATTGTGAGTTCCATTGGAAACATATTCTTTTATTCTCCTAGTATCACTATTAAAATTTCTACTTGCTATGCACTTATTTGTCTATCCTTTTTATTTTTATATCTACTTACTTCTTCTAAGATGATAGCCACAATATCATTGTAGACTAGATAGTCCATAAGAATACCATTCATCAGATTGATGACGAGTTGATTATACAAATTAAGTAGACTTTGAAGTAAAATCTCAGTATGTTTAACTTCTATTTTATCACCAATATAGTAAGTTAAGAAAATAAAGTATTCAAGGTATAGAATCACCTCTTTAAAAAGATTATATTGTGAAGTGACTTTGCCTCAAATAGTTTTGTGAGAGTATCCCAAATTTCCTTTGCCATATTATTTTCTACCACACTAGATAGTACCTTATCAGTTAGTGCTAAATTTAGATTAGGAATCACATTATCAACTATCTTATTCCACTTATCTTTAATAATTTCGGTGGATTTTTTCCAATTACATCTAAGCAATTATATGTTTCCATAATTGCTTTGATTTTATTTTTCCACAATTAAAAAGTACTCCTATTAAATTTTTAAAATTTAAATTTAACTACCATTTATTTTACTTTTATAGTGAACAATATACAAGGATAGTAGTAGCTATTTGTGTTAAAAAAACCAAGAAAGTTCATATATAAATGGTGGAGTTATTATACCTTCTTAAAACCTATAGACCTCTAAACTCGTATTTTCTAACTTTGATACATTAAATAAGACATTTTTATTTTGTAATTTATTCATGTTTTTTTTTTATTTTTGATATAATACATTTTCATATTTTTTTTATTGATACTGATTTTTTATTTTTAAAATTATTTTGGAACATTTTTTTAAATTTTGAAATTATATTCTAAAAAGGCACTCGATTCATCTCATAGTCATAAAAATGTCTAACCTTATGATGTCTTTGTATTTATTTAATTTTTTTTATTTATTTTTATTTATTTTTATTTAATTTTGTTTTTATTTATTTTTATTTATTTTTATATTTATTTATATTTATTTTTTTATAATGCCTTTGTAGTTAAAACTTTAGATGTTAGAGAATTTGTAATTTGAGACATAATTATGGATGATATGTTTAATTTGTTGCTCATACAAAAAAGCCCACATGGCTAACATTTATTTAAGGTATTAAATAGATTAAATTAATAAAGTTGTAAGGAATTTCTTATTCCTCTAGGAGAATAATATCAATGAAATTCCAATTCTATGCTTTCAAGATATGTATTTCTAAATCATATAAATTTATGAACCTTGCTAGTTACATGTCACAAAAAAGCTATCATTGCATGATATTTCTTCTTGAATCATGTCATTTTGAAGATTCGAAAAATGACAATGATGAGAAACTCGACATGTTGAGCTACTTCAAATTTTTTCATGAGAGAGGCAAAATATTCATAATATGGAAAATATGGTATTGGGCTTAAAAATTTATCTCTAGAAGCAAATTTGAAAAAATTTGACCAAAAAGTTAAAAAACATCTTTCTTAAGAATCTCCTTAATTCCAAGTCATGCAAATATAAAGAAAATAAACTAGTAGAATGATACTTTTTGTTTCCACAATATTATAATATGTTTTCTAACCCACTCTATGTGTTTATAGAAGAATTATATGTTTTCTAACCCACTAAAGTATACATATTACACAATATTATAATATTAACATTATAAACCTAGTTTTTGATTTTTTTTTTTTTTTTTTGAAATCTTAAGATTTTTTATGGTGAAATTTGTAGGTGGGGTATTTTATGGTTTCATATTTAAAATGTACCAAAATATAAATATTTTAAATTTTAGTTCATATTTTTTTTTTCAAACTATCAAATATTGAGTTATTTGTTTGTATATATTTTAAAATTAAGTTATGAAAACATAATTTATACTCTTTTCTTCTTGAAAATGATGTGGGGCAAATAAATTCCATAATATATATTAAGGTCAAAATGAAAAAGGGTAAATTAATTGTTTGTATTTTGAAATGTTAAAAATTATATTATGCCCCTGGTGTATTGTGCATGTTAACTGCAAATAAACAAAAACTACTAAAATCAACAAATATCATTAGATGAATAAAATTAAATTTTTAGGTTTAAAATAATAATTATGTAAATAATCTAAATAAAAAAAATAAAATCAAACTGATATTTAATTTAATATTTAAATATTTAATTTCATATTTCATGGTTGAATCTTTTTTCACCATGATTTATGAAATTAATATTTAATTTCCTATGTTTTTTAGCTTGGAAAATACACGATTAATGAAATTCAACCCATTCCTACGTTCTTTTTAAACAAAATGAAGAGGAAACATCTAAGGAAGGCTAAATAAAATCACAAATAACAAGGACAGATATTCATCAGATGTGCAGTATGCACATTGTTGGGCAGTTGGTACTTCAGGGTAAATTTGATTCAATAATGTTCCTCTCGATCAACCCTCCCTCAGCATCTGACCTGCCCTTTAGTGATTAAGAGTGACCACTCTGGCCAGTCTTGAACGGCACCCCAACATGGAGATAATGGGACAGAATATGAGGCATTGTGCAGAGAGCACCTATTTTTATTATTCGCTTTTTGAAAGATTTTTGACCTGGTAATGTAAGGTTTATGAGATTCTTCATTCTTTCAATTTGGTGGGTTTTATTCCCTCACCCTTTAACTATACATATTTTTAAGCCACTTTTGTATATTGTACAGAAATTGTAACGTAAGGTTGTGTTTGTCATACCAAATAAGTTTTACTCTACACAAACACACACACACACACACCCACCCATCAACCACACTGTTATAGTTATAACATGTAAAAATTAGGGCATGTAATTTACACATACTATTAATACTTTGATTTAGGGTTATAGTATATTTGTATAATCTTTAATGAATAAAATAATTGATTTCTTTTGAATTTAATGCTATATAGATATTAATGGATCCTTATAGCCCTTAAATAGAATGTGAGATGAGGCCCATTCAGCGTTTAGTTTTCAGTAGCATAAAATATGGTTAAAATGAAATTTAAAAAGAAATTGCATCTATAAGCTATGATTAGCAATTAAGAGTGAGGGGTTAAAATGATTATTTTGTTGAAAATAACACTTTTTTTAAGCTGTTAGGGTAAGATTTCCACTTTGATGTTATAATTCAGGTGAGTGAGTGGCTTTGGCTAGTTTAATATTTTAAAAGAATAGAATGTTGTTGTGGTTTTTTATTTATTAATATTGTAAGATTATTTTAGAGACTAGTTTCTTAACAATTATCATTCAATATACCCAATAATTTATTATAAATTTGTTGTAAGTTTGTTATGATGCTAAAATTTATCACTTGTGATATGGTCACAAAAACTTACTGGATGATTGTTTTTCGATAAATGAAGTTCTAGAAGTATATGGGTAATACAAATAATAAAGTTGGACGTAAGTTTATATAATAATCTCACATGGATTGTGCAAATAATTTAACCAACAAACAGTAAATTAATTGCTGCCTAAATTGAGTAGATAGACTTGAGTTTTTGGAAATATATTTAGATTTTAGGATTGACTCATATTATTGTAGTATGTGGATGATGATATTTATTTAGTATTTGGGAAATATTATGTTTGTTTATCAGATAAAATGTAGATTAGTATGAAAATACCCTAGTACCCTCTTGGTATGTAAGGTGACTATCATCCTTGGACTATCACTACCATAGATGAGCCCCTTGTGTTTATATCCTCAGTATTTCACTATCGAAACCATGCTTCGAGTATGCATATCTATCATTGACAACTTTGTATACTTCGAGTGATATATGATGTCAGCACTATACTCAAGATAATTAACATACATCTTTCTACAAATCTTACATATAGAAATTATATAAGAAGAAATGACTCACTTGGCTATCACTACCATATGAGATACCTCCACTTATATGTGTCTCATGATATACCTATCAACATATACCATAGTCAATACACGACTCTCACACTATGGTGAAATCTCTAGGTTGATATTCTATTTAATCCACATATCACTCGAAGGTCAGTTTTTCTAAAATATGTATAATGATGTGATCATATAATATATTTATACTTTTAACTTTATAAATATTATACTCACAATAATTAAACTTATCTCAATCTCAAGTTTTCGCGCATAGGTTTATCTCACATGTTAAGATTATAAAGACTTTCATTTCTTTCGTATTATACTCCATGAGTTCATATCCATATCCAATAATATCCATATCCATGACTAACATGCATAAACCTATAATATTATAAAATTCCTAAATTTTAATTCTAATTACCATCCATATCTACCAACATCTAAATCACTATATTATCACAAATATAAATGTTTTAATACCAGATCAACATAACACAAATATATAAAACTAACTTTAGATCCAATTTAGCCTCATATTTGGGAAGAATTCACGTGCGATATTTGGAGTGACATCTCTTGGAATTAAAGGTTCCCAATGACAGCTAAAGTGAAAAGTTACGTCTCAAAACCTAATTAAATTATAATTACTTGTGTTTGCCTTAGGTTTACCCCTAATTTGGGGCTGGAAGTCTCAAATTAGGTGCTTGCTTGCTCATAACACCTAGGGTTTTCTTGCTTTACATCACATCATAACACCTAGGGTTTGCTTAACATTACATCATAACACCTAGGGTTTGCTTAACATTACATCATAATGCCTTAGATCCCAACAACTTAACATCACATCATAACGCCTAGGGTTTGCTTGCTCTTAGCTCAAAATCTAATTCTCCCTCTCTCTCTTGTTTACTTTTTTTTCACTATCTCATGAAATTCTCTAAGTGTTACTTTTATAGTTGTGGTTCCATGTGATTTTTAAGCTAGAAGTCATAATGCTGGCTTGAAAGCATGACTTTATTATCTTGTTTAATCTTTTTTATAATATAAAAGTTACTACAATAAGGAATATTATGATGTAAGTAACTTTTTTCTAGAGCACAAAGTTATGGTAGCTGGAATGTCGTGAATAAAACAAATTTTCTTTAGAAAACAATGTTATAGTGCTGGAAATGACTGTAATTTATACATTTACCTCTGGAACACAATATCATGATACTAGAAATGATTACTACTTTGATATTTTTTTTTCTAGAACACAAAGTTGTGATAGTTGAAAATATCATGGCTGTAGTAAATACTTTCTAGAGTACAAAGCTACAGCATAAAATATTGTAGTGACTAATTTATTTGGTGTTTTGGTTATGTATTGATTTTTGTCGTGAAAATGTTGCAAATTCTTGTACTAATGGAGTACTAGTCTACTGTGATATAAAAATAAGATCATAATTATCATTTTGTTTTAGACATAGTGAGATTGCGATTCCAAGAAAATATCATAGCCATGAAGATAGTGATGCACAAATAAAATATTATGGTAACTCAATAGTAGAGTCATGACATCCATAGATTATTATGACTAATTTTATAGAGTTATGACCAAGAAAGGGTACCACAACTACTCAATATGATTGTGGAAGAAGTAACCAAGTCATTACATGAGAAACATCATGATTCCTCTTTATTATTCTTCCATCCAAATCATTTCTTTACCAATTATACCAATTTCACCCAAAATATATTTGATTTTACTAATATTCATCAAATTCTTTCAAAATAGCTATTTAGTGAAATCTTTTTATTTAAAGCTCAAATATGTGTGAATACATCAATAATTGCAAGCCAAATGATACAAAAAAGTTGGTACATGGAGTACTAAACACACATACACACACTAAAAGTGTTGATTGTCATTGAGCAATAAATCTCCTCTCTTTAAAACTTTTCATCAATAATTCAAAAATAAAGAAATGCAATTCGACATAAAAGGATTACCATGACTAGGTTTGAGTGTTGTAGTGGGTTGTTTTTTTTTTTTGAAATTGGATTATAAATATGAGATTTGTTATTCTATATATGAATCGGTGGATATAATGAGTTTATTTTTCTTCATCAAAACTAAAACTATCTACTTGGGATTCCTCCCAAGAAGTACTATATTTAATGTCTGTAGCTAGACCATTATTAGACCTCCAATTATGTCAATAATTTTAGTGATCAAGGCAAGCTTTTTAGTATAATCTTTCTTCTCTTCTCATCTTTCCAAATTCTTCATTAGTATCGAGTCTTTCAGAATATTTTCTTTGAGATACCATTTAATTGATGCCATCAGCCATTACTTTGTAAAAAGTCAAGATATTATTGCCTACAATCACCTTTGATACGGTCGTGACTTGCTGTAAAGTCACAACTTTAAGAGTTGCTCTTTAGATCTTATTTGTTATGGTTTTATATCATGTCATGTCTTTCTTCTTTGGTTTAGTTTGTGAATTTATGACTTCTGATTTTTATACCATTCCGAACTTGGGGTTGTTATTCTTCCTTATAATGCTAAACTCATTTTCCATTTACTTTAAATTTCAGTTCATCTTTTGATTTCATTATAATTTCTCCATAGGGTATCATGATTATGATTATAAATAGTTTATACTAACGAAACTTTAACTTTCATGCAAATAACCTGAGACATGAGTTGAAAACTATTACTTTTTCTCTTATTTGAACTCTTTTCATTGCAAATTCTTGTTATGCCATTTTTTGTTTTGTCTTTGTAAATTTGTGTATTTTCACAAGCTTCATTCCTCAATTCTTCTATTTCACTAATTTGAAGAACTCTATTTTTTTTATTTCCCCCACTTTATAGTTCATCTATTTTATTGCTCATCATGCTTGCTGTTCAAATTCAACTAAAAAAAGACAAGCCTTTCCAAAAAAAAAGTTTGTAGAGAGACGTACACATAGATGTCTTGAATGCCATTCTATATGTTCACAATGCTTTCTCTTGTCATCAAAAAAAAAAATTCTTGATGGATTTATTATCTTTTTCACGATATTCTTGATCTTTTTATTTGATATAATTTGTTTGTGGATGATATAGAAGTCCCCACTTATGAGTAGTCTTACACTTATCCAAGAAAGTACCAAATAATTTCTTACAAAAAAAGCTTACTTCATCACTTATGATATAGTGTAGTGTGCTGAACCACGTGAAAATATTATTGCATAGGAAACTCATAATTATCTTTGCATCATTCTTTGATGTGCCTATCATTTTAACCCTTTTAGATATGTAATCTGCTTATAACATTATATACTCATTTCCAAAGGATGTAGAGAATGACCTAATGAACTCTATCCTCAATATGACAAAAACTTTTGTTTCAAGGATATTATTGACTGGCAAGTCATTCTACCTACATATGTTACCCAATCTTTGGCATCTATTACACAATTACATCATAATATGATAATTTCTAAATAATGATGGAAAAAAAAATTTAGATTACAATATCTTTTGGGTAGTATTGTTACCTCAAAAATACATTTCATAATGGAAGAATAATATTTAAGGCTAATCTTCATTTGTTCATCTTCTGATACACATCTCCCTATGACATAATCCACAAATTTTCTAAATAGAAGTTGATCATCCCATAGGTAGTTTCTCATGCCATGTAGAAATTCCTTTTTTGTGTGATGTGAGAGATGGAAGAAGGGCACCATGTGCGAGATAATAACCAATATCCACATACAAGGGCAATTGAGTTTTTATTCATAACCATCAAAATTTTCTTCTTTGGTGCTACATGAATCAAACTAACCCATTAAGTATTCGATATGACATAAATAATTCCTAGATTGAGCCATTTTATAATATTATTTTTACAATATCATTTATTATTGGATTCAATCTCCATTGGTATTTAATTATTAGCCTCACACTAACTTCCATAAGTATATTATGCAAAAATATTAAGGGACCAATTCCTTTGATATCTCCAAGTGACCAAGCTATAATCTCATTATATTTCTTTATTGTATATATTATGATTGTCTCCATTTCTTTAATTAATAGTGCTAAAATGAAGGTCAATTTTGTCTTCTCTTCTCCTAAGAAAGCATAATAAAAGTGATTGAGTAGCACCTTCAAGATTAGTCAATTATCAATTATCCATACTTCAATGTGTTTTTCTTTTACAGTCGTGCCTTTCACAAAAGTAACAACTTTGTCATATACATCTTCACTCATGATTGTTGCAACTTTGAGATTAGTTGTGAATTTTTGTCTAGTGTCATGATTTTTTGTGTAGTCATGACATTGTTATTTGCTCTATTGAACTCCAAATTTTTGGCTTTTGAATAAGTCGTGACTTCTCCATTCTTTAGCTTCAAAAACATCATATCTTTTTCTTCTATGTGTAAAGGCATGCCTTTTGTAAAAGTCACGACTCCCTTCTATAAATCTTTTTTTCTAGTTTTTTCTTTAGTTTTTTGTCCTTCTAATTATGTACTACTCCTGAGTGTTATGGACATGCATCTCCATGTATTCTCCTTGGTATCTCATGATTCACCACCGATACTCTTCTTCCTCATTATTAATGCTAGTTTCCCAATTTGATTTTCATTTTTTCTAATTTGGTTTTCTTGATCATCATTACTCCTCATGGCCTCAGTTAATAGCACAAAAATACTATCTACAAATGATGACTTGTCTATTAGATATTAAATATCATGTTGTGGTAGTTTTTCTTGGTTTTCATATGATAGATCTTCATGACTTCTAACTTTGGATGATAGCACAAATGACAGTCACATTTGGGTCTAAAATAAAGCTCATTACTTTACAATGAATCAGCTTCTTCCACTTGATAGATTAGGTTAGAACTAATCATCTTCTATTATTTTGTGGCTCAATCATTTGTCTTGGTTGGGATGTAATCTATCCTAGAGTAACTTCCATCATTTCTATGTACACTCTCTCAGCTCTCTCTCTCTCTCTCTCAAAAAGTTCTCTCATTATTATATTAAATTTTGAGTCTATAAGTATTAACTTAGTCCCAAAATTTCAAGTTATATACATGTAGCTGATACAAAACAAATAAAAAAACAAAAATAAAAAAAATAAAAACCACTATTATAACACAAATACAAGCAACAATTATTATCCAAAAATTTAGAAATATAATTATTATTTTGCAATGATAGTTATATTAACTCAGATTAACTAATCAAAATAAATAAT
This sequence comes from Sapria himalayana, assembly GCA_029783825.1. Taxonomy (NCBI): domain Eukaryota; kingdom Viridiplantae; phylum Streptophyta; class Magnoliopsida; order Malpighiales; family Rafflesiaceae; genus Sapria; species Sapria himalayana. The sequence goes on along the minus strand of JAREIK010007945.1, from coordinate 78,407 downwards.
TCCTAAAATAATGCTAAAAACTTATTCTAATTTTATTATGATATTAGAACTTATTATCTGTGATATTGTCCCAGAAACTTATTGATAAATTATCTTTCATCCAATGGAGTTTTGTAAGTATATAGATCATTGTTATAATTTTATGACACTGTCAAAACATCTCATTTATGAAGTTCTCTAAAAATCTTATTGGGCAATTATTTCTCAATCAATATAGTTCCGCAACTAAATAGGTCATACAAGTAGTAAAGTAAACTTGAGTCTAGCTCAATCCCATAAAGATTGTATAGGTAATCTTACCAAGCAACAATGAACTAACTATTACTCAAGTTGAGTAGAGAGACTTAGGTTTTTAGAAAGATACTTAGACTCTAAGGTTAGCTCATTTTCTTGTGTATGATGATGTTTTCTTTAATATTTGGGTAATATTATGTTCGTCTATTATACGAAAGGTAAATTAGTGTGTAAATATATATGTGCTCTTTTGGCATACAAGGTGATTATCATCTTTGGACTATCACTACTAAGGCAAACCTTCTCATAGTTGAGCTCTCGAATATTTTATAACCAAGACTACAGATAAATTTTTCATGGGTCATTTGTATATTATTGCAATTTTGTTATGATGCCCAATTTTTAAGATTTAACAAAGACTCAAAATCTCATTGGGTAAGAGTCACTTATCCAACTAGTTTTGCAAGTATATAGGTCTTAGAAGTAGTAAAGTAAACTTTTCATCGAGATATCAATTTCACATGGATTAATGTAGGTAGTTCGATCAACAAACTATCAGTCAACAACTACACTAGTAGAGAGGATAAAATTGAATTTTAGGTAAGATTCTTAAATTATTGGGTTTTTGCATTTCATTATGCATGATGACTTATCTAAATATTTTTGGTATTATTGAGATTGGTTATGAATAATTATAGGATTATTTTAGAGATACCCATGTACCCTATTAGTATATAATGTGATTATTAATTATTGGATCCTCCTCAATGATGTTCATCTCATAGCCATCCATTTGGTATATCACCATCGAAACAATAAATCATCTTTGCTTTAAGGTCATCTATAAGACTATAAGTTGATACCTTTTAAGAAGCTCATCAACTACCCTTGAAAGTTGCTTCATATGTGCATTTTTATTATCTGACATCAAGTATCTTATAGACATAAGCTGATATTATAGAAAAATTATTTGTACTTTCAGTTTTATAAGCATCATACTTGCACAATTAACATATTCTTTCTCTTGAATCTCATTGGTGATAGTTATATGATAGAAAAAACTCACGGGACTATCACTGCCTTATGAGTCATCTCCAATCTCTCATGTCTCATGGCTTATATATCATCATCTACTATGATGATATGTGACTCTCATATTAAAGTTGAAATCCTTAATAAAATATTCTATAAAATACCTATATTAATTGAGGGTCATTTCTTATAAGATATGAATAAAAGATAGACCTATAAAAGTATTCATAATTTTGAATTCATAAGCATCATACTCATATGATTAACATACCTCAATATTAAGTTTTAACATATAAATTTGTCTCACATGATTAACATATTTTGGTGCTACTAGATGATATATAAGTATGAGTGGGATATAATTAGTTTGATTTCATAACTTTAAAGTTTTAGTAAATTTTGATGAAAAGTCATGAAATTGATTGGTTTTAGAGACATTTGACTACTTGATAGATTATAGATTATCGAGCACTTTTAGTATTTATTCTTGGACAAAACTCTACCCAATTGATTATAATAACTTTTGTCAATCATGACTCTACTATCTCTTTAACATAATCATTCAATTGTACAATATATTCTTTGTGGCTATAATATTATCATGGAATTACAACCAAATATATCTTATAATAATTAAATAGCTATGATATTAATTTCATGTCATAGTAAACCAAGTACCCCACTAGCATTAATACTCATAGTTACTTCCTAATGTCATGACTTTATTTTTAATAAGACTTTGTCGTCTCGAGTTGGAGTCATGATCATTGCACAAAGCTATGACTTTTGAGCTATAAAAAGTTACAAAGTCAAAACTACTCATACAAAAGCTATGATAATTATGAATTATCTAGTATCATGATTTTTGGATACAAAATATTATAGAGAGAATTTTCTCAATTATGCTCATTCACCAAGGCCATGATTATTGTCCTCAAGAGAAGGAAAAATCTTGACTTTTATATCCGGACTAAATTTAAGTGCCATGGCTCTTTGTAGTACAATAACCATGTGATACATGAGAAAAGTAAAGGCCAGCACTATGGCTAGTCCTAGCATCATGACCATTCATGCACATGAGATATTCTCTTGGACGAGGGCGACCTCCAATTCCTCACCAAGGGGAAAATGATTTACAATTTATTCCCAATATCATAGTCATTGCTAGTATTACAACCATATGATGAATGAGAAAGACCAATGTCAAAGCTAGGATCATTCCCAATACCATAACATTGTATTACAAAGATAATAGTCCAAGTCATAAATATTTCCCAGCACCTCAACCTCATGTTACAGAAAGATTTGGACATATTTCAAAGCTATGACCACTTTTTTACATCATGAATTTTAGCTCAAGAGATAAATGTCAAAGTCGTGATATTTTCTAAAATCAATGATATTCTACTTAAATAAAAAAAAATATTAGAGTATAAAAAAGGATAGAGAACATAATAAAGAATCTTCTACTTTCCACATACTAAGCAGAATTCAACGGATAACAACAATCCCTAGGAGAAATTTTTGTATTTTCTAAAGGATCCAAAAGTAAGTAAGAAATGCAAGATATAAGCTAAATCCAAGATTTGGGGGTGAAACTCACAAGCCGCTCTCTCTCTAGTATTTGATTTATGTTATGTAATAAAATTGATGAATATAGTGATTAGATAGAACTTGAATTGTGTATCTGATTATTGGTGGATTTATGTAAGTTGTCATGGTATATGGTAATGAGTAAACCATGAGGCTCTGTTACACATAGTGTAGGAAGGAAGTGAGCCCTACTAACTATGATACATGAGATAAACGTATATATTAAAACTTCAAATTTGGGTATATTGATCATTGTGAGTATGAACTCCTGAAGTCAAAAACACAAATGATTTTATATGTTGATCAATTTTACTACATATCTTAGAAAAACTAGTATTTGATTGAGGTAAGTATTTTATAGAATATTCTTCTGAGAATTTTTACCTTTATTGTGAGAGTCGCATCATCACCAAGGGGTATGATGAAAGGTAATTAATGAGATATATGCGAGTGTATTATGACTCAAAAAGTGGTGAAAATCTTTGAGTTATTTTCGCTTATATGGTTCTAACCAATGAAACTCGAGAAAACCATATATTATTTATATAAGTATTGTATTTGTGAAGCTAAAAGTACAAATACTTATACATAATGTTAGTTCTTGGTCTTTATGATAGTTGATGCTAGAGAATAAGAATATATATACGAAGAAACTATCAAGAAAAATTAATGAATTGCCTAAAAGGTATGATCTTGTAAATGACTCTCAAGTAAAGATAACTTATTATCTCAATAATAAAGTATTGATGAGAAAACTATAAGGGGATTATCATTGGGACATGCTCAATGATAGTAACTACTTGTATGTCATTGGGACAAAGAGTTATTTCATAATAACTCAACATTTATTTAATATCCAAAATTAATATAATTCAAGCTATTTGAACATGTATCATATAAATTAATTAGACAAACCCTCAAGTAAAAGATTCATACCAAATTCCATAAATATTAAATTTAATAGACTTATATTGTCTCACTATTGGTTGACTGAACTTTTTGAAGATATTTTTGACAAAAGTCATCTTTACTACTTGTATGACCTATATATCTATAGATATTTTATTGATGAGATACACTTGCCAATGAACTTTTTGAATATAATTTAACTAACAAAATTAGACAGCATAATATTGTCATAATAAGTTTTTGACATTATTGCTAGGAAAAGTGTCATTGCTCAATATCCTAATCTTCATTTTGTATCTAAACTTAATTTAATTTGAATAATTTGAATATGTAGTATATAAATTAGATAGATAAACTCTCATATCTATGATTCATACCAAAATATATATATATCTACTTTACTAGAATTATATTATCTTACTATTAGTTGACTAAATTATTGATATAGTCCTTTTTACAACTTGTATGACTCATTTATTTATTGATCTTTGTTGATGAGATACTGTCACAAATGAGCTTTTGAGATACTCTCTAACCAAAAGAATTATATAGCATAACAAACTTGTAAGCATAACAAGTTGGTGCCACTCATGAGTGTTATTTAGATTAGTTAATTAATGTGACTTGATGTAATTATACTTGAGAAAGGATAATTTTATTTAGTAATTAAATAACTTTAATTTTGATATATTTTCTCATATCTAATAGCTAGTTTTATTATTTTGTTTGAAAAGTAGATTATTGTGTTTAATATTTTACTTTTCTCTTTTCTTTTTTAGCCTCCTTTTTTAAAAGCAAAATTCTAGGATTGAGAAATTATATTGGAACTTAAAACAACAATAAATCAAAAGATAATATTTAGCTAACTTTTTGAGGAAACCCTTAAAAATTTATCAAGAAGCTAACAGAGAAGAATAAGGTGGATGACTATCATCTAAGAAGGAGTGAGAAAGAGAATGAGCGAGATACATCAAGAGGAATCTCTAGGGGTAACCTTGATGGAAAAAAAATAGAGATGTAGTGATCTAAAGAAAAATATTTTGATGAACTATAGAAGAAAGTTGTGACTGAGAAAATGAAAGGTATAGCAACCTTGAATGCCATAACACTAACTAGCGATACAATACCTGACAGTGCCACAACAAGCCATGGCTTCTGAAGGATAATCACTAGTAGAATGAGAAAACCCAAATAGATTGAATTTGAAGGCATTAGCCAATTATTTTCGTTATACTTTTTTTAGGGGAGAATATGCCAAAACCAATTATCATCTCAACATCGTTAACATATGATATGGGGACCATAATAGTGAATCTCATAAAAAATAATGAGGGTACGATTGCAAGATGATTAGGTGATATCAAAGAGATTGGCTCATCAAACATGCATGCATAAGATTCTTATGGAGGAAGATATGAAGGAAATGATAAAACATCAATGATGGTTGAATCAAATCATAAAAGACAAAAAAGGAAATTATGAAATGGCTCAATACATGAATTATCTACGTGAAATTTGAAAGTTTACTTATGGGTTAGCCTGATACTTCTTATGCTGAAGAAAGTCAGGTTGACGATGGTGTATATGGCATATGATGAAGATATTTCTATGCACACAACAACCATATGGTGACTATGTGTTGATTATAAAAAATTAAATAAAGAAATGAGGAAAGATCACTACTAACTCTCATTCATAGATCAAATATTAAATAGAATCTCTTCACATTCCTTCTATTATTTTTTAGATGAGTATTCATGCTACAATCAAATTTTCATTGATCCGGTAGATCAAGAAAAAGTAATATTCACCTACTCGTATGGGATATTTGTATTTAAGAGAATGTCATTTGAACTTTCTAATACACTGATCACATTTCAGAGATGCATTAATACAATCTTTGCTAATTTTAATGAAAATATTGTAGAAATATTTATTAATGATTTCTCAGTTTATGAAAATTCTTAAAAAGAATATTTTCATAATTTAGAAGTTGTATTGAAGAATTACAAGAGAGGAATTTTGTCTTAAATTGGAGAAAATGCTACTTCATTGTTAAAGAGGGGATAATTCTGGTACATTCAATCTATGCTAGAAGATTTAAGGTTGAAAATGAAAAAGTATCGATCATTAAAACCTTACCCCACACTACTATAGTAAAAGAGGTGAGGAGTTTCCTTGGACACATGAAATTTTACTAGCAATTCATCCATAATTTTTCAAAAATTATTAAACTATTATGTAAATTGTTGGATAAAGATGTGATATACAATTTTAATCAAAATTGCATATATGCCTTTGAAGAGTTAAAAATAAAATTAGTTGAAAGTCTAATTTCGATCATACCATGATAAGAAAAAACTATTTCCTATTATGTGCAATACGAGTACATATGCCTTGGAAGCCATATTGGGATATAAGTGGAATAAAATTTTTAGATTAATTTCATATGCTTGTTGTACTTTGAATGAAACCCAAGTGAATTATAATGTGACAGAGAAGGAAATGTTAATCATGGTTTTCTCTTGCTACAAATTCTAACCCTACATCCTTTGAGCAAAGGTGATGATTTATATGGATCATGTAGTGGTGCAATACTTGATGACAAAAATGAAGCTAAACCAAGATTGATAGAGTGGATACTTCTATTCCAAGAATTTGATCTTGAAATTAGAGATAATAATGGGAGTGACACTATAATAGTCCACTATTTGTTGCATTTGGAATTTAGAAATAAAAATACTAAAGAAGCTAAAATTGCAAAAAACTTCTCGAATGAGCAAGTTTTGATAGTATATAGACTTCTCTTCCATGATATTCTGATTTTACTAACTATTTATCATGTGGTGTATTTCTCTTGTTTTTTAAATCACATCAAAAAAAATTTCATCATGGTGTGAAATATTATCTCTGGGATGATCCATTATTATTTACAAATATATTGATCAGATTATAAGGAGATGCATACCCAAAAATAAGCAACCAATGATTACCTTCTAATTCCACTCTTCTCCTTGTAGAGGGAATTTTAGGGAGAACAAAACTACTCAAATAGTATTATTATCAAATATCTTCTGTCCATCATTATTTTGAGATTATCAAAACATGACAAAATAGTGTGATAAATACTAATGATTGATGAATATATCTAGATGACATGAACTACCATTGAATGATATTCTTGAAGTAAAAATATTTGATGTATAAGGAATCAACTCAATGAGTCATTTTTTAGGTATCGTGTGTGAAAAGATATATTATATTAGTAATATATTATGTATCAACATGGGTGAAAGTGGCAATAGTATAGAAAAATGATGCTGAAATAGTTTTGAAATTTTACACACAAACATTTTCACCTGATTCGAAGCACCATGATATATATGGCTTGAAGGATTCAAAGGAAAGAATGGTTCTACAATTATGTGAATTGGAAGAGTTAGAAATAAAACATACATCAACTCGCAAATTTATACAGTCAAAATAAAACAATGGCATGACAAGAAATTGAAAAGGAGAGTTCAAAGTCAAAAAAAAATATTAATTTTTAATTCTCAACTGAAAGTTATTCTCATGGAAATTAAAATATCGATGGTACGATATTTTTAAAATAATATTTATGACTCCCTATGAGATAGTAATGATGAAGTCAAAAAATGAAAAGAAATTTAAGGTAAATAATCAAGGGTTAAGTATTACATGGGTGAAACAAAAATATGGAGGATAAACTGAAAGATAAAGTTGTAGTCATGCACAACACTGCAACTTTAAGGGTACACAAACAAACCAACCAAGAAAATTCAATGTCAAAGTCATAGATATGCATAGTACTACAAGTATACATAGATGAAAAAGTTACAAAATGAAATGGTCCATTATAAGCTAGATGATAAAGCCTTGTGCACAATACCATGAATTTGAGGACAAATAGAAAAAGATCATGCTAGTACCGAAGAAGAAACCATGACATTCAACAATGGATGTCAAAGAAGTAATGGTCATTTAGGTATGGACATTAAACATAACGCTTCTTGGGTTGCCTCCAAAGTAGTACTATATTTAATATTTATAGCTAAACATTCACCAAAGTATTTTTATTCATTTATAAATTTTATAGTTCATGCTAATTTTTTCGTGTAATCTTTTTCTTTCTTTTCTTCTTATATTTAGATGTTGAATTGGTACTAACAACAACTTGGTTAGCACACTTCATTCAGATGTTGGATAGGAAAAAAAATACACAGAAAATTCAGATGTTGGATAGGAAAAAAAATACACAGAAAATTCAGATGTTGGATAGGTACTAACTACAAGATGCTGACTTGGGTTGCCTCCCATGTTTTACCCATTCTTCTTCCACTTCATTTGCTTTTATTGACTTAATGAGCAACTTAGTGATTATATCTTCAAATGAAGATTCTGATGTTGGATAGGTACTAACAACAACAATCTCTTTATGACTCTCAAATTTCATATCTCTATAGCTTACTATATTCTAATAATAGAATTAATTCAAGTTGGCATTAGATATAAGATATAAATCACTACTTTGTATGAAGTAGGTTTCATTATATTAATAAATTGGGCCGTGCATATTCATTTTCTAATCTTAAAGTTATTCTTTTTGATTTTCTCACTTTTTGGGACCTAAGGTATTTAGCTCAGTCCTAAAGTTTTGGTCTATAGATTTGTGGCTAAAAATTAATAAACTAAAAGATACAAATAAGTAAAATAAGATCAGCAATGCAAATCAAGTTACAAAAGAAGATAATGTTATCTAAACTACTAAAAATAGAACCATTAATTTTTTAAGGATAACTATATCAACAAAGGTTGATTAATCAAACTAAACAATCACTGTCAATGATGCTACAAATATGTTGGGACTATATTACATTGGCTAATTTTTGGGATTAGGTAATATCTCAAAATATTATCGGGTGAGGATATCTCTTCCAACCTATCATGGGTCATACATATAGTAAAATAGAGCTTTTTTCAATATATCAATCTTATAGGTATTGTGTAGCTAGTAAGTTCAATCAACCAACAATGAGTCACTTGCTACTCTAGTTGAAAGGATAAAGTTGGATTTTTGGTAAACAATTAGATCATAGGGTTGGTCTATTTCATTATGCATGATGACTTATTTAAATAATTTGAATATTATTGTGTTTGGTTAAATAATAAATGTTATATTATTATAAAAATACCTTGGTGCCATAAAGATGCTCCCCTCAAAACTATTCCTTCTATACTAAACTACTAAAAAACCAAATTATCCATGCTCGTGATTTATTCATAAGTTCATACCTTTTTGGAAACTCATCAATTACTCTTAATATTTTCTTTGTATATGTATTCTTATTTTCTAATCTTAAATTTCAAAAAGATGAACTAATGTGATATTAAAAATATTTGTACTTTCAACTTCATAAGTACTATACTCACATAATTAACATATATTTTTCCTAAAATCTTACTAGTAGGAATTATAAGATGAAAAACTAACTCATAAGATTGTCACTACCATATGAGTTACTTTCACTTGTAAAAGTCTCATGACTTACCTATCACCATTTACCATAATGATATGCTAATGCTATACAAAAGGTGAAATTTTTAGGATAATATTCTATAAAATCTCATATCAATTGAGAGCTAGTTCTTATTAGAGATGCATAATGAATTAGTTTATAAAAGTATTCATGTTTCAAGTTTCTTAAGTACTATACTCTTCTAATTAAACTTACCTCAATATTATATTTTAACTTATAAGTTTATTTATCATGTCATGGTTAGAAGGGATATTACTTCCTTTCTACTATTATGCATAAGTGTACTTTATGACTTACCTATCAGTTATCATCATACCCCAAAATTGTTACAAAAATTGACTAATAGTAAAACTTTAATTTTAGTTCTACATAAATACAATATTCATTAATGACCAATCTACAATACAATTCAAAGTTAAAAATCCATAAATTAAGCATTCATCACACAAAATCAAATATACCAACCTTAGATCATAAATTAGCTTTATGTTGGGGAAGAATTCACATAATAATTTGAAAAACATCCTATGAACATTATTTACTGTTTACTATCCATCACTACAATATGTATAAACCCACCAATAGTCAAATCACTAATTAAAGTTATATAATTTTATATAACATAAAAGTCATAACATTAGGAAAAAATTCATGGCTCTAACTTGAAAATAAAAAGTCTTGGTAAAGGTAAAGTTGTAGCACTTGGAAATATCCATGACTTTTAGTACTATTGGGATACTTCATCACTACGACAAAAAATTAATGTCATAGCCATTTAATTATTATGAGATAAATATGATTATAATTCAAAGATAATATCACAGCAACAAAAAATATGTTGTATATTTGAAGGAATATGCTAACAAGGTGGTAGAGTCATGAGGTATAAAGATTACCATGACTAAATAAGTAGATTTTCAACCAATAATGGATGATGAAATTTCAACTTTGTTAAAATATATATTGACAATTAAGTACATGGGTCATACAAGTTAATAAAGTAGACATTCATCCAAATTTTGATCCTACATGGATTGTATCAGAAATTAAGTTATTCAATATTGTGACAACTTATTTTTAGTAAAATATATATTCAGATTGTTAGTTAATCATAGGTATATGGATTATTCATCTAAGCTTTGTGGTGATGTTTAAGTTGCTTGACTTATATTATTTTGGATATAGAACTAAGGTTGGGGTGTTGTACAATGAATCCTTGCCTTAATAGTATATAAGGTGATAATCACAATCAAACAAGTCCTAATTGTGGTCCCCTACTAGTTGTCCTCTTGGTACGTCAACACCAAAAAGAATAATTCATCTCTACTCGAAATTTATTCATAATCCAAGACCTTTAGACAACTTTGTCAACTACCTTTGATATTTGCTTCATATGTATTTGTGGCTTCATAAATGTCATACACTTATAATTAACTTAAACTTCTCTTAAATTTCACTAGTGAGAATCATATTAGTAAAAGCAACTCTCAATAGATGTCACTACCTTGTATGTCACCATACACGTATACATATTATGAGGATTTCCTATCATCATCCTCCATAATAATGATGTGACTCACACACCAAAGGTAAACTTCATAGAAAAATATTCTATAAAATATTTATCCTAATTGAGACCTTATTTTTTTAAGATTTATATAATAAATTGGTATATAAAAGTATTTACATTTTAAATTTTGGAAGTACCTTACTCATAATGATTAACATAACTAAATTTTGGGTTTTAATATATTAGTTTATCTCGTGTATTATGGTCAAAAAGGTTATCACTACTTTCCTACCATATGCATGAGTAAGTCTCATGTTTTACCTATCACCATCCATAATGACAATTTTGCTCAAACCTGATAGTCAAAACCTTTGTTCAAATTCTATATAATCACTATCTATGAATATCAATAACATAAAATAAATCAAATACATTCATTAATTCAACTGAAGTTACATCATGTAGATTCAAATTATCCACTCTAGAGTAGGGAAGTTGAAAGCCACACCTCAAAACCCTAGAGATTGGCATTAATCTTACATTTCTTACTTGCTTATGAAACTTCTAGGAAATGCAAAATATTTCTATAGGATTTGGTAGTTGTCATAACTTTGCTTGTTGCATGAAAGAGAAGAAGAAGAAAAATGAGAGATCCAAGAAATTTCTATATCTTTCATATTTATACCTGAGTGATCTTATATTACTCTGAGTAGGAAGTCAACTTTTAGAAAAATGCTATAATTTTGATATTCATATCTTTAGCTTGAGGTCTTGACTCTAGAAATTAACAATGACTCTAGTAAACATCTTAATCTATCTATGACACAAAGTAGTGACACTAGTAATGACTATGACTTGGGCCTAATGTCTCCATAACACAAAGTCATAATATTGTGAAGTGATCATGACTTCATGTATTTGTCATCTAGTCATCCATAAAGGGTCATGGTCTTGGAACGTGGCCATGGCATGGAGAATGGCTCCTCATATTACCGTATAGCTACAACACTATGAAGAAGTAACAACATTAACAATGGTCCTTCTTAAGTATTTTATGCATGTGGAATTGAGAAATAGTCATGATGCTGAGAAGGTATCTAGTGTGTTGGTCGTGGTTGTGGTACTGGGAAATAGCCATGATACATAATTTACTCTTCAAATCTTTCAGCTGTCTATGGTTTTGTGGGTGATTGTGGCATTGGTCTTCTCTTCTCTCATATGTCATGTTGCCATGACACTATGAGGATGCCATGACACTGGAAATTAGCTTGAGCATACAATTAATCATGATTATGTCTTTCTATAAGGCTAAGAGTCTTGGTCTTGGAGAAAGGCTATACTCGAATAATATATTGTATAACTTTTTAGTGTCCAAAAAGTTAAGGCTCAAATTAATGTCATGGCTTTAGCCTAAATAGTTGTTGCTCTATACATTTTTATGAGTTTTGTACGGAAATAATGTGTTTTAAATAAAAAATCTAAAATATATTGCTAGTTTGAAAAATATTACCAAACTAGTGTGTCTAGAAACAGCGTGACAATGGCCGTCATTGTGAACGGAGGCCATTGCACGCTATTGAATTTTAAAAATCAGAGGCAGACAATGTAAATGCCAACAATTGAATTTTAAAAATTTTCAAATACTGACATTGGGAATGATGGCTATTTAATTAAACCAATGGTCGTCATTCACAACACTGGTATTTGAATTTTAAAAATTTACAAATGTATGCATTGGGAATGATGGCTATTTAATTAAACCAATGGTCGTCGTTCTAAATGTCATCTATTAAATTTTAAAAATTTTCAAATGTCGGCATTGGGAACGATGACTATTTAATTAAACTAATGTCTATCGTTCACAATGCTGGCTATTGAATAATTTATTCCCGACTAATCTTCCTCTCCCTTCTCTCATTTTTCTCTTCTCCATTTTCACCAAACTCCCCGAATTTTTCCGCCATTTATTCCACCAATGGCCTCCTCCTCTCCACCAGACTCTACATCTACAAAAAATTCAGTATTTTCATAATATATAGAAATCTTCCTCAGTGTTCTAATCATCCACATCTCAAATGCAAAAAATTAAATTATATGATACATAGATTCTGTTGTGTCCAACTGAAAAAATTCAAAATAAATTTAAACTAAATTTCAAGCAACACGTACACCTTGAGTTCTAATCATCCAACAAATATATAAGCATGCTAAACTTCAAATCATATAGACGATGCAAAACCGACAATCTTCACCCAGATCCCAAAAAAAGAGTTGTAGATGCCTCCAGCCTTTTTTGTGCATAGTCTACAACAAGTGCTCTAGCAATCTGATCCCATGTATGAACAATCTCTCTGAGAGATATAAGTTGTGGGAGGCATCATAATGAGTGACTCAAACTTGATTTCATCTTGGCAACAAAATTTGTACCCTCCTTTTGTTTCAATCAAAACACACAAAACATCATGTGCAACAAAAAATAGGTAAGCATATTTATTAAAAAGACGAAGAAGATAAATTCAACACACACCTAACTTCATCAGGAATTGTATCCAAGATGATTGGAGAACATCTTGGATAATCAGAAGGAACAAGTACTTTCAGAGGAATTGTGTCAATGTAGGGGTAGAAAAGGTGATGTGTTAATGTGAGTGGGTATGGAAGGTGATGTGCAGGTGTGTGGAGGTATAAACATCTCGGGTGAGGGGTAATAAGTAGGCATAATCGGCTCAAGTGTACCAAGACCTCTCTCACTATCTAGACCATGACCTAACCCACCATCTCGAGCATGACCTAGGTGATCAACTCCCGCTCTTCCTCTCCCTTTACCTCGAACATGCTGCATATGTGATGGTGTTGACGACACCAGAGGTTTAATAAATGGGTCATGTGATGTCGAAGCCTCCTTAGTGTTCCTGGTGGTACGATGGTCTTCACCGATCTGGTGTAACACCCAGGCTATATGATGTATGTCGCATAAAGCACCAAGGGTATCAACACGAGAGTGAATGACTATGTCAGTCATAGTGGAAATCTGAGTGAACCAAAGAAAGTATTATAATTACATAATCTAAGAAATTAAAAATTAGATAAATTATTTTAGAAACACATGAATCTAACTTACCAAAAGATTCATACTACTGGATGTAGTATGAAACCTCATATCATCCCTATGCAGTTGTGGTGTCATAAAATGTTGTGTAATACGATGATAACACTGCATGCATGGATAATGAAAGTCCATCAAACCTACCATAAGGGGAGAAGTGATGAACCTAGCCGCTCATATCTCCCGTAATGCTATGTATGGTGCATGATACGTCACCCAATCACAATGGTGTCGTCTACGTGCATCCACTACATGCAACTGTTACTCGTAAGAGCAAGCTAGAGATATCTTCTGATGCATCCCAAACTGATGCAAGACTCTCTCTGGATGATGCCACTCAACAATCTCGAAACAAATGAGCGATGACATCTTCCGCCAAATCTTCTGATCAGCTAAGCAAATATATGGGAGCTGATCAAGTAACTCTCCCACATATGGCTGCCATGAGACCTACATGTGAGCACTTAATATCAATAAATTTTACTATAATATGAATTTAATTAATATAGAACCATATAATTTTACATAAACATTACCTGATCAGGAGTCTGTGCATCTAGGTGATCTAAGTAAATGAGGAGTACACCCGATGGGTTATGCACCATGTCAAAGGTACTCTTCCCCTACACCAGAGTGGAAGAGCTAGCTCTACCTATTGCTCAGCCAGAGATTGAGCTGGTAATCCATCATGGATAACCTCAGGTAGGTCACCATCTCTAAAATTGACATCGTCATCATGTAAGACATGAGCGAGTGGTGGTGCTATATCTCCGTGTGGTTGCCCAAAATTGGGTCGCCCGATGTGAAGTCTCTCTCCCAAGACCAGAGCTGAAATGAGAAAGTGGATCAAAATATAAAAATTTTTATATTACATTAGGAAAAATATGATAAATTATCCATATATAACAACACATTCCCAGTTATTACATACCTGTATAAGTGTAATACAATTACTAATACCATGACTATGATCCAAGCTGGCTCGACATAACTCATAGTATGTATGTGCTAGTACCGCACCACTATAACTATATATCATAGTATCCATCAAATCTTGTAGTAGTGGGAGAAAGCATATGGGAACATGCACACCCTTCTTGTCCACAAACAAGAAGGATATGATCAGTGCTAAGATGAACCCACGCGCACAATGCTCTAATGTGATCTCATCTGCATCAGGTGGTGGTGTGGATAACTGGATATATAATCATCATCTCAGCTCCTCTGATAGCATCGACAGGTGGGATGACACCGAGCAATTCCATGCACAACACCGCCACATCAAACACATATGTGTCAGTGACTGCTGGGCCATGGATACGAAGACTAAGGAGAATGGCGATGTCCTGTAAGGTAATCATCATCTTTCCTACTGGCACATGAAACGTGTGTGTCTCGGGCCACCACCTCTCAATGTGTGAGGTGATAAGTGGCCAATCAATCACAATGTGGCCCAAATAGTATATGCCATAATATCAAACCCTAATCAAGTATGGCCGAATCCGAATATCCATCCCCCACATTGTCATGAAGGCTCTCATCTACTGTTGAGGGCAGAGGATCTCCTGAAGTTGTAAGCAACGAAACAACCAAATTTAAAAGTGATTATGTATAAATAACATGTTAAAACTACTAATAGTAATTGCTAATTAAAAATTACGTAACTGCTCTATATCTACTAAGTGTGATCGGTGTCTATCTTGCAATACCAAGACAAATGTATTCGATGGATCCACATCATGAAACTTTCTAGTCATGTATATAAGATATAACAAATCCAAAATAATTATCAAACATGGCTGCTAATATTAATCACAATGATAATGTACAATACATACGTGCAATAAGAATGTTTTATTCAATAGAATAAGTTTGATACAAGACAACAACAAAATATTCAAGGCCTTATTTACAAGAAATAAATGCTAGTACATAAATCTTATACAGAACAACAACAATAAAAGTAAGGCCTCATTTATAAATAAACATCTAAACTTAATTTCTATTCTTACAAGACTACCGATTATGACTCTCTTTTTTAAACAACCCACATTTTATCTTAGTTTTTTTCTCCCTAAAGTCCATTTCATTAAGCAAATGAGTTGATTTAGGATGGCCACTAACTTGTCATTTCATTGACCCAGAAGCTATGATCATTGGACCATTATAAAAAGATCACTCATATTCATTAAATATGGGATAAAATATGCTTACCCAAGTGACATAGCAGGACTACGTAGTGTAGTAGTCTTGAATAAACAACCAAAAATCAACACATCGATGCTGATATGCTTCTATGATATGGCTAGAGAGAAATTCATATATCAGTTTCTTATCACATGTGCATTTCTTGTCATTTATGATGAGGTGATGAATTCGACCTCTTCTAGACTTTACATGAAATATGCCTTGTATGTAATCATAAAGAACAATTTTCATTGATCCAACCTTAACCACATGATCGAAAAGAGTAATCTCTATCATGTGAAAATACCCATAACGAAAGAGGGATCATCTCTAACCATTGTCATGCTTTAGGATTAATTCTCCCAATTATAGCCATATGCCTATTGATCTTCCATAAACCAAATTCTTCAAGAGTTTATTTTTGATGTGGGTCATAAAATTGCTTGCAAGATGATGCATGTAGATCCTGTGATAGGCATATGGTGTATCCCAACGAAGATGAGAATTACTCATAGCTGCCATAATACTTGGATGTTTATCAGATATAACACAAATCCTCATTCGTTGAGTTACTCTATTTCTAATACTTGCTAAGAACCATCCCCAACTATCAATATTCTCACATTCTATAATAAAAAATGTCAATGGGAACAACTGATTATTTCTGTCACATCTCATAGCAATCAACAATGTCCATTTATACTTCTCATACAAATGTGTACCATCAATACTTAGCACAAAATGATAATTTGCAAACCCTTCAATAGATGGCTTGAATGATCAAAACACACGTCGAAATGTCTTATTGTTTGACACACTATGAAAGAAGATTTTCCAAATAACAACACATCCATGATTGGCTTGTACTATGGCCAAGAAAAAATGTGGGAGATCTGTATATGATTGGGAAAAATCACCAATTGAGTGTCAAAATGCCTTATGCTTTCCATCCAAGGATTTTTTATATGAAATTTCATATCCCGACTTCTCAATCACGATTGCTTGAATAGCAGTAGGGGATAATGTAAATTGTGCCTTAATTATTGATTCTATATGTGCTGCAAATAACTTTGAGTCTAGTTAATGATGGTCTTTGTTCAAACATAGATTTACACAAGTATGAGGCCCTTTATATTTTTTGATCACATATGAGTTAGTATCTTTCACAACCATGACACGCAGCTTCCATTAACATTGACATTCTTTAGTCTTCTTACATCTTAAAACCAACAATTTTTTTGAGGAGGCAACTACAACAAACTCATGGTCTGCTTTAATTAAGTTAATATTTGCAGCCTCTTACAATTTAGATTTAGAATTAAAAACTTACCCAACTACAAATTCACTACTAGTATAACTAGTAGTTTCTTGCCCCCATTGAGTCCAACCACTTGAAATAGCAATATCTATATTTTCAACATGTTCAAAATAAAGTGTTGGTGGTAGGTAAAACTAAATATGAGCTGACTCATCAGGGTTCTCATCATCATCTATGATATTTAATACATCACAAGATAATGTATGTGTAGAGATAAATATCCCTCGATCATTCTCTAAAACTTGATTTGTAATCTGGAATGATGAAACATATCCATTGGCTTGAACATGTAAGTCATCATCATATCAGCATCAACATCTTCATCAGATTCATCATTACCTTCTTTATAAGCGCAAGCATTGTCATCTCCATATGCTCCTGTATCTCGTCCTGGACAGCTGCTAGGCCCACAACCATAGTCAATTTCTGTAACATTCTCAATTTATGCTATACCAATAGATTGATTCACTTGTTGGTGTATTTGAATGACCTTAAACAAATAATTCAATTTCATCAATGGCAGTTGTGTTAACCATGTTCAACAATTAGTGCACATAATTGTCATTCTATTTTGTAAGAGGTTGGAACCTATTTCTATTTTTTAGAGGATACTTACACTTGAGGACTAAGTTGAATTTCTGTTTGTCAATAAGTGTGCTTAAAAATATGATATCACCCAATTATTCAAACATGTAGTCAATAAGTATTTCCAAAGGCATAATCGAAGCTTTGTTTCCATCATATTTTATATCATTATGGGTCTTAACTATATGTCCATTATAATAACACATTGCGGGAATAGAAGAAACAAACATAATTGACATATTTCAAAAGAAGTAAAAAAAATTAAATAATATGAGAGATGATTATCTTTAGTATCTTGTTTAGGCATTAAATGACATCAATCATGTAAGTAGGTGGAACTATGAATTTGGTTGGTATTTATTTACCTCCCAATTCACTTGTGTTGGATCCTAAGTTATTTTGTAAGAATTTTGGGATAGACATGTTGTACTTATAGATTTCAAGTCTATTTATTTTAGTTCATATGCTCATGCATGACTCTAGTTTGGATATATCATGAATATAATATTGTGCCAACATGAACTCTTAGATTTCTACATTATTCTATTTTCTAAGATCTCTATATTGAGAGTGTCTATGTTATTTTATTTAATAGAATCATTATGCATAAATTATTCTACATACATTTCTGGGAATATAACTATAAGAATTAATTATTATGCAAACTCTACACAAATATATAAAATATAAATATAAAGTGTAAGTATAACTATACAAATTCTATGAACACTAAAGAATTTATTAAACAAAATTTCTATAGAATAGACTTTTTTTTCCAAAATTATTTCTAGAATGATAAATAATGTTGCACAAATTGCTCAGCCAAATTTCTTCATTTTAACAAAATTACATGCTCAAATGAAATAAATGTGACAAATAGAAAGTACAATAAATAACTATAAGGTATAGCATTCTTTATTTAAAATAATATATACATTTATAAGTATAAGAATGACTCAAATATTGGAATGTATATATCATAATAAGCATGTATAGTTAACTAGAATTGTAGATACAAATGGAAATACTATATTTGTAGAGAAAATTTCTCTAGATATTAATTAGAGTTTTCATTAAATACCTCAAAAGGTAGAAATGTATTCAGATACATTAGAGAAAACTCAATGTTTTAAGGATCACATAGGTTTTTTGAAAAAAATATTTGTATTCAATATACATAGGAATTTACTTGGGATGTGTTTTATTTCTTTGACAAACATGAAAGATTTGTCTAGCTAGTTTATATATCATTTTTTTATTATTAATAAAAATATTTTTTTTCAATATTTTTGTAGTATTGCATTTGGTCATAAGAAATATGTTATCAATGTTAATATTAAATATTATATTAATCATAAACAATATTGAATCATGTTTTATAACTCTTCGGATCTATATAAAAAGTGAGTACCATATTAAAAATTTTATAATTAAAAAATTGATTATAATTTAAATTTTACTGGAAAGAAAATTTTGAATTGTGAGTTTTTTTAATTAAAATATAAATATTCTTTTTTAAAGTTTATATAGCCTTGATATATCTATGTATAAATAATGGAAAACATTTTGATAAAATTTATTTTTATTATAAGAGGATAATAAACATCCACCTAGGTGTTGAATATTGGATAAATAATTTTAGAATATAATTAATAATGTTATACCAATTCAAGATATAGGTTCAACATGCTTATGAGTATTGGTCTATTTTTGTTCTGTAAAATATTATTAGTGATACAAAGAATTTTTAAAATGTAATTTGATTAAGTAATTGTATAAATAAGGATTTATAGTTGAATAACAATGGCAAGAAATATTTATAACAATGGCAAGAAATAGAAAGAGGTAAAATGGTCTATTTTTATTCTGTAAAATATTATTATTGATACAAAGAATTTTTTTACATGATATGGGAATAAAGATTAGCATCTTGGAAAATATTATAATATTTACAAAAAAAATGTGTAATTGATCATGTCAGTAATGTTAGATCCTAGTTATATGTTAAAATATGTGAAATCCTAAATTAAACCCTAATGCTCCTAAATCTGATCGCAAGAAAATAAGATAGATAATAAATCTCAGAAAGAGAGATGTTGAATGCTTGTGCAATGCAACCTTGTCATTGCCGAGGTGGGGTCTGGTGGAGAAGTGTCGTGGGGTCTGGTGGAGAGGAGGAGGCCATGTGTAGAATAAATGGCTAAAAAATTCGGAGGGTTAAGTGAAAATGGAGAAGAGAAAATGGGGGAAGGGAGAAGAAGATCGGTCGGGAATAGATCATTTAATAGCCGACATTGTGAACTAACGCCATTGGTTTAATTAAGTAGCCATCATTCCCAATGCTGGAATTTGAAAATTTTTAAAATTCAATAGCCAACATTCACAATGTCAGTCTCTTATTTTTAAAATTCAATAGCGTGGCAATGACCGCTGTTCACAATGATGGTCATTGTCACTCCGTTTACTAATGTACTAGTTTGATAATATTTTTCAAATTAGCATTATATTTTAGATTTTTTATCTAAAACATATTATTTCCGTACAAAACTCCTTTTTTATAGCACAATAGTTGTCTTTGTACAAGGTCATGACTTTGACTTGTGACTACCAAGTCATATTAAATAAAAAGTTTTGGTACTTAAACTTGGCCACCGCCTTGAGCACTGATGGGGTACTTGATTGCTACAACATAGAATTAATCTCATAACCATTTAAATTTTCCAAGATAAGTACAACTGTGACTCCATGATAATATTGCTTCTACTAAGAATATTTTATACGATTGAATGATTATATTAATGAGTTGGTATAATGGTAACATATAAGGATTTCCCCAACCAAGTCGGTAGAGTTTTAACAATTCACATTGTATCTGAATGCCAACACTATGCAAGGCTCAACATTCTATCCACAACTAAATACATCTAAAAGCCTTTTGATTTCTTGATTATACATAAGAATCTTCTACACATCAAAACTCACTAAAATACCAAAGTCACGAATTCAATTTATAATATCTTCATTTTCATGTCTACACATTATTAGTTTTAACACCAAACAATAACCCATTTATCACCAAGACACTAATTATCTCCAAAAATATATCAATTTTATGGCTATGCATCAGAATACACCAAACAATAAACCATATATCATGTGTTCATTGTGTTCATCTTACAATAGCTCATTTATTAATTACTTTAATACTAAATATGAATACAAGTAAATAAAGATTCAATAACACATTTTTAATCACAACATAAAACTAACCATGATAATAAATTTCTGTCACAAGAACACTTCATTCACAACAACATATTTCATATCATGATAATAACTTGAGTCGTGACCTAAAGATATAGGTGTCAAATGGGCCGTGTCGGGCCAACATGACCTATTTTTTGCAGGCTTATATGGGCTCGCATGCCGTGCCAGGCACGACATGCTTAATGGTTCACTAGAGGGTAGGCTTGGCACGGTCCTGCCCTCCAATGATGAGAATCCTGTCAATTATTGGTTTCATCAAATTTGTTTTCTTCTAGTGCAGCATCAAGCTCTTATTAGAAAAAAAAATCATGCACCTTACACTACCAAATGCCAAAGTTATTAGTGTCATCAAATTTCTCAAACATCAATTTGGTATTAGTCACCAATGATCTTGATAAGAATCCCGTCGATGTAGAGATTGATGGTGCACTAGATTCAGATTCTGGCATTTCTACAACAAATAGCTATCACTATTTGGAATGTCAATATCTCAATAGAATCTTTTCTGATATGAAAGATCTATGGAAGATCAGACAAAGATGCAACCAAATAGCATACTCAGAAACTACAAAGTAAAAATGCCAAAAGCCCAAAGGAACTTTTTTTGATGTGGAAGATCAGATAATATTGTAACCATAGAGCATACTGAGAGGAACCTTGGCTCTAATATCAATTATAATTAACAAATATTTATATTCATGTGAATAGTACTTTGACTAGGAATAGTAACTTTCAACAAAAATACCAGCCAAATCTCTAATACAAAATAATGCTAGCTAAAATTTATATAGTAGAAAATAATACCAAATAAAGAACACCAAAAATTTATGTGATTTAGCAATATTCTACAATCTCGAGAGTCAACGAACTACTTCCACTAATAAAGAAGAATATAGGCTTGAGACCACAAATCAATTTCCTAAGTAATTGAGACAAAAAGTAAATACCTAAAACAATTGAGTAATACTACAAATAATCTTAAGTAGATGAGGAGATGTGTATTTAAAACAAAGAAGGGAAGCCCCTTTTATAGGCTAAAGGGAGGAAGCAAAACCCACATCAAAATGAGGTGGGATTGCATTTTGACAAAAACAACAGATCACTAAAAAAGTGATTGAAAGAACAAATATGTATTGAATAGTTTTTGGGGACCAAACTTGTGTTTTTAGGGTTAAAATATTCGTTCTCTTTTTCCAATCATACCATCATGCAAATGGTCAATTGAATACGGGTTGTCTTACACAAAAATGTCAAAATTTAGATCTGTTTGATTTTATTAACAGTGACTAAGTAGGTGATATTGACAATAAAAAGAGTACATTATTTGGTTGTGTTCATGATAAGTCCATTAATTATTTTATGATATTCAAAGAACTAACTAATTATTACTTTATCAACAACTAATGTAGAGTTATAACTCTAATAGTTCGTGTTTGTCAAACTAATTAATTAAAGAAAAATTTTTAAGAACTAAATATCAAGTGACTAAACCCAATAACAATTTTTTGTGATAATAGTTCAGGCATCAAATTCTCTAAGAAATCTTGTCCTACATGGAGGAAGCAAGCATATAGACATGATATTTTATTTTTTATGGAATATGAAAGATGAACATATTATTGTTCTTATATTCTATAAGATTGAAGGTAAAGTTACTACATTTTTTTCAAAACCTATTATATTTAAGACACTCCATTACATGAAGAAATTACTAAATGTTTACACTTTATTGATTAAAGTATATAGAATGTCATCTTTCCAATGTATGAATTACTTTTAATTAAGTGAAGGTGTTTAGAATAAAACTTTCTTTAAAGTTTTATTCTAGGGGTTCAACATTTTATATTATTAAGTGGTTGGCGTTGGTTTAATATTTTATAAGTATAAGGGTTTTTTGGTAAAATTATGCTTGGAAATATATATATATTTTTGTTTTTGGGTTTAAGATTTTATATTTACATTTAGATATTTTAAAAAAAAATTAAAAATATACGCAAAAGATAAAATATTAATGTTTTGGGGACTCATAAATCAAAAACCCGATTTTACCCCCCGACACATCACCATTCTTTAAAAAAAAATTTTCTTTGCCAGTTTTTTTGAATTCGAACCTATATTTTCGATTTTAAAAATCAATTTAATTTTTTTTTAAATTTAAAGTGTCATTGTGTGTGTGTGTGTTTATATACATATGTTGTATAAATACATATATTTATAAATATATATATATATATTTATTGATATATATATATATATATAAAATAAAAATTAAAACTAATTTTATAAATCTAATATCAATTTTATATTTTGTGTGGTTTTATAATTCAAAAACTGCCCATAGATTTTTTTTGGGTGCGGCATCAAAATGGGTTTCAGACTTTATTTGTCTCAAAATATAAATATTTTATGTTTTAATAAAATAAAAAAAAATAAAATATTTCAAAACATAAGTTTGAGTTATTAAAGTATCTTTAAATGCATAATTTTAGATATTTTAGCGAGCATTTTCTTAAAAATCAACTTCAACAAGCTCGTCGTCCACCTATCCATTTCCCATATCCGTTGAACCACTCGCTACATGTAGGGATCCATCATTCCTCACCAGACATCATCAAGCTTCGCTTGAAAAGAAGAACTTCACACAAATACACACTCTCCCATAATCATGATATTTCTTTTCTTCCTCTCCATCGCCTGTAAAACTTTCATCACATCTTCGTTCTTTCTCAATGTTTCTAATGGCGAACTTAATTCCTTCCCTAATTGTTCAAATTGATAGAAAGAATTGGAGGAGAAGAGTTGGCTGTGATGAGAGGTTTTATAGCTTCTTTCAGGTATGAATTCAAGAGAATTGGAGTGATATTTGCAGTGGCAGCCAAAGTAGTGGATGTACTTTTGGAACAAACATAAATGGATATGGCCAGTTCAACCTTGTTTTTCATTAGGGTATTCGAAAAGCTTGCTTCTCTCATTACCCAAAGTGAGGATTGGTTGTTGCTGGCTTTTGATAGATCCCCTTCTTTGATGAGCTGTGCGCATTTAATGGCGGTGAGAAGAGCATTTGAGAAATATGAATGAGCGGAGTAAGGGCCCAACAACGAACTTGATGTTGAAGTCGGCGAGAGATTTAAAGCCATGTTGAAGCAAAGCGACAATGTTATGCTTGAGAATGCCAGCAGCCTCCACAGTATGGGCCCAACATGTCCTCTCCTTCGTGCAAGGCTAAATGCTTGTTTGAGAAAGCGAGCAACCTCCACGGTGAGGTTGCTAGCGTTGTATATAGAATTTTAGATATAATTTTTTAAAGTTAGTTATAGTTAGTTGAAGTGAATGGCTAAAATAGATATTATTGTTGGAGTTAAATTAAAAAATTGAATAGTTAAAATAGATAATATAATATTTTAATATTTTTTGAGTATATATTTTAAAATGTTTCGTTGGAGATGCTATTAGTTATTACTAATTTGCTATGTTTGGTGGAGTTAGCTTTAAGTCTTTAACAATTGAATAGTAACCTTCCATATTTTAGGTTATTTGTATGCTATACTAAATATGAAAGAACCAAAAATTTGCTCAAATCTCAACTTTGTTCTCAAATATTGAAGAATATATCTTAACTTAAAATAAAGTAAATTTTTTGGCAATCATGCAAGACCTTCCTCGAAGGCAAGCTCGATGGTAGGTGTTGCGTTGAGGGCATCTACCAAGGTCATACCTTGATAATCATGCATGCCACCTAAACCATCCTCCACGATGGTTTGCATCCATGACGGAGCAAATAGGCATTCATCCATGGTGTCCGGATAAACAAAATCAGCACACAGCTGGCCCGAGTCATAGCTCGTTCCTAGTCGAGGCAATTCGAGGATTTGACAGAGCTCATCATCGGATTCGAGTAGGGAGGAAGGTGATGACGAGGAATAAGACGACGATGATAAAGATGGGGTTGGGGTAGAGCACGAGGAGGAGACGTCCATCTGATTAAGATCATCCATTAGCGCTGCTTTCGTGGCGGCGGCTTGCACATCACGAGGAGCAAGAGAAGCCGGTCGAGGGAGAGATTCGGCGAGATGTGGAAAGTTAAGAATGGCTGCGTGACCCTTAATGCTTAACGCGGCGACGTCATGAGCTCGCGCAGCCATTTCCGGCGTGGAGAAAGTGCCCAACCAGATGCGTAATTTCTTCCGAGGAACGCGTATTTCTGACACCCATCTCCCCCAGTTTCGCATCCTCACTCCACGGTACACTGGGTCTTTGTTTGAATTATGAAGCCGTTTCATATTCTGATTTTCAACCGCCGGCGAGCGACGACCGGATCGGTCTTGAAGTTTGCGAGATAACTGAGGGTGACGAAATGGGGAATCTTTTAGCTAACAAGAACACATGGATGCTTGTGAAATACGGAAGAAATGGAAGGGAGTGTGGAAGTGTTATTATAAGAGGAGAGGGGACCCGATTTGCACGAAAGTGTCTCAGGGTCCTCTCTGGCAGGACTCGCATCGGCATTCATCTTTGCGCTTTCACCATCACCTTCCGTTTTCCCTATTATCAATAACGGGATCAGGCCCATCCGGTCATCCCGAGTTGCAGCTTTTCCCTGCCTTCGCA